>JBBPUM010000125.1:0-28716 GCA_038094695.1 Chiua aff. virens
CGTCTCCCGTGCTCGTCGTTCTTGATAACGCGGAGGTATTTGAAGACGCGGAAGACCGGGCCGCGCAAGAGCAAATATCGTCAATAGTCTCTGACATTGCCAATACAAGCGGAGTCACAGTCATGCTCACGTCACGAACGACTCGCAATGCTCGCCTCGCCTCTTGGACCGAGGTTCACGTCCCACCACTCGACAAGTTGTCCGCGAGGCAATATTTTAGAAGAATATACCACGGAAAAATCTCGGATGATGATGTTGACGGAGTCTTGACTGCGCTTGACTTCCACCCATTGTCAATACACGTTCTTGCCCATACTGCCAGAGAGAGTCAGTGGACTGGTGAAGAATTCGTAGCAGAGTGGAACATGGAGCAGATTAGGTTACTGCAGACCGAAGATAACAAGGAGAACCTGGGATTTACCATTCGGCTCTCTCTGAATTCCCCGTCGGTAAAGGCTCTTGGAGACGATGCACTGCATGTCCTTCGTATCATTTCATTTTTCCCTCAAGGTATCAATCGGAAGCACATTGCGCTCCTATTTCCGTCCATCCCCCATATATCATCTCTCGTGGACACGCTATGCAAACTCTCCCTGGTGTATCGTTCTGGCTCTTTCGTGACAACGCTTGCACCCATCCGGTTATTTCTCATCGACACATTTCCGACTGTAGAGTTTGGGCTCCTCGACGACATTCGCAACATGTATTACGACTCGCTAAAGGAGATGTCCAGGGTGAAAGATCAATGTGCAAACCTCATCATCTCAGATCATCTTAATATCGAGCATCTCATCGTGTATGACTTGGCAAACACTCTGGAAAACACCCAAGAGGCAATCATGGCTTGTTGTCAGTTTCTTACTGGTCTGGAGTACCACAAACTTCGCCCAGTGGAACCACTCGCTCCGGTCATCTTTGCCCTTCCCGAAGCATCAGATGGTGACAGACAAATGAAGGCATGGTGCCTTGATAGCTTTGGAGATCTCTGTTTTGCACTTTCAAATTACACGTCTGCTAGCACAGCTTACTCTGCTGCTAGTAAACTATGTGTCGTCGTCGGGAATCATCAGATGGCTGCACATGTCACTTCTAATGCCGCCATTGCATATTGTAACCTGGGGTACTATTCGCGCGGTCAACAGCTAATAGATGAACTCACGAACTCCCCCTCTTGGGAGCACATCGACGAGGACGACCGGGCGATGATTCATTTCACATTTGACACTCTCAGCATGTATACCTCGCATGATAAGGCCGACCAGCTCTTTCTGCGTTCAGTAGACCATCCATGGCGTGGCCCACAGTCACGTCTGAGGCACTGGGCTGCGAGAATGTACTACGGGTACAGCAGCCCAGAGGAAGTTGAGAGGAACCTCGAACCCATCAGGTCATCATGCATGTCTTCTACCGACACCTGGGACATCTGGTTCTTCTTCGAAGCCATGGCAGAAGCAGCCATGCTCCAGCGGAAATTCGACACTGCAGGGGAAATCTTGAAGGAAGCCCGCGACGCCGTCACCGATGACCTCCTGCTCACGCTGATGGTGCTATGTAATCAAGCCGCTGTTGCCTCGGTGCAAGGAAATCACGAGTTCGCCCGCTCTCAATTGCGGGAGACACTCGATACCCTCAGCATCGTCACTGCTCCTTCCTCCACCGACTTTTTGGAGATGCGCTGCGTCCAGGGTCAAAATGAACTCTACGCAAAGAACTACACCGAGGCTCGTCGCCTCCTTGCGGACCTGATGGTAGATTGCGATGTCCAGGGTAACATCCGAACAAAGGTAAAGTGTGCGAGAGCGCTCGGGGAGTTGGAGTCTTTGCTGGGACGGGAATCGGAATCGGATCGCTACTTTGCTCAGGTGGTAGAGCTGTGTGGGGAAGCCGGGGTGCCGCCAGAGTTACTTGAGAAGTGCGCGCCGCTGATCAGCCTTGACGATGAACAGTTCCCTGGGTGGAAAACCTTCTTGCGGGCGCAGGTCGGTCAGTGATTCTATACTGTGGATGTCGAGTAATGTTCAGGTCAAGCGAATCAACTTGAAGTAATGCACCTGCCACTCGAATATTCGTGTTAACATTATGAGCCGACTCCAAGGCGATCACCCAGATATTTTCGAACGCAAGGTTTGTTCGATTTGATGATAGCTAGTGAACTATCCTTTAGCCTACTTGAGAGTTTTTTGATGAGACATGCGTACCATAGATAGACCAGCTGGCAGGACCGACCCGGGGGTAGTCCTTGCTCACCAGAGTCTCCTCCGCCAAGGCGCCCTGAAAAAAGGTATCATCAACAACCTTCTCCGATAGACTCAGGACAGTAAAAAGGCATCTTCCGTGTGCGTAGATCTACTCAACTCCGCACTCTGTGACTTTCATCCACTCCGTCCGTCTCACCCTGCACGCTCTATGGAAGTCCGAATGGGCCACCTCTGCCGGTGCTGGCTCGGCGAGCCATCGCTGTTTGACCCACTCGTGCATTCCAAGATGATGTGCTAGTTCACCGAGAAGCTCCAACTTTGCGCTGACAATCAAGTCTTCAGAGCCACCCTGTGTGTTTGAGTGCGAGTAGACAGATAGATGGAGCACACTCACCGTGACGCCGATTGCAACATCGGCACACCTGCAACATCGGAGGCAGGTTGATCACAGAGGGTTGCTACACGATGCAAGGTGTGACTCTCTGGCACCTATTGGGTACATTTGAACGCTAGCCTAGGGCCATAAGCACAACAAAACAACTCGAATATAATGCGATCGCACACGGATGCGGCAAGGACAACAACTAAAACACAACAACATAACAAACTAGGCACCTATGTGTACATAAAGAATCCGCTGTTCACTGGGTACTATGCCAGTCAACTCCTTCATCGTCAGGTTGAGCGCAAGCGCAGCTCGAGTGTAATCAAGCCGACCTGAATCACCGATCAAATGCCTGTAAAACGTCGATGTGATTGTGGTCGTCTGGTCATCATCGACTGACCACATGGTGCCAATGACAGAACGGAACCCCACAAACTGCATCGCGGCCGCGAGATGAAGAGCCTCGTCGGGGTTCTCTTTGTCCCCCACGGTGGTATGACAAGCAGAAAGGTACGCGAACTCGGGGTTCTCGAGTTCACATTGAATGATACGCTCGATGGTGAGGTCATCGTCGTGGAGGGCGAACGCAGAATAAAAAGGATGGTTTTCAGCCAGGACACCGTGACATGCAAGGTGCACCCACTCGTTCTTGCCAAATTCATCAATGGCCCGTGAGACGGTGCATTGTGGGCCCTCGATGCGCGTAAAAGCGGCTAGTCCGTCCAGAAGCCGACCGATGCCAGTCAGTTCGTCAGCCACCGACTTGAGTCCTTTCTCACCGATAGCGTTTCCTTGCCCAATTGCGACAAATCGCGATTTTTGTGAACTAGGCTTCTGATGAGGCATGTCGATGTGCTTCAAGTTCTCTTGCGATCCACTTATGGCCTCCCCCGTTATCCGGTGCTGGCGCTTGCTTTCTGTCTCAGGACTCGACGAATTGGAGGCACGCCGCTTTAGAGGAATCAGGGCAGGCCTGATGGGTACAAGGTATCCGTCTCCACTGGTGATTCGTGTCTCAGGCTTCGGCTGAACAGGCCGTCTTGCACGGATGAGAGAGCTGAGGGTGGGAGTATAAGATGAAACATAGAGATCAGGAAGGCTCTGTTCATCCTGTTCACATGGACCAGCAGCATGCAAAGGCAAAAACGTGAATTCCGCAGTTGGGCACCACCAAATTCGTGACCGGAGTGGGATTATGGTCCGGAGAACATCAACAATAGGGGAAACGATCCTGTCCCAAAGTTCCCGCAGAAAGGCCCCGATCTCTTGTGACACATTTACAAATTTTGCGCGCATGGTCAATGTACACAGCCTTGACGATAGATCTCGAGCGGCCTCTTTCGTGACTGCGGACAGTGGAACATGAACGGGATACCGGTCTACTAGCACAATAAGTGCATCACAGCTGTATGCACTCGCATTCACAACTATGATGGGACCACCACGGGCCGCCTGTTGGAGATCTGAGAAAGCAGGAGGTAGAAGGAAGCCAGAGAAACGAGGCAACCGGCGAATTTCAGAAATGACGGCCTGTAATTTGACATTGAGCATCCACACTTGGTCATGTTGATGCGGACCAGCGCTGCGAATGAGCGACGTCACCCGGCTAAACTCGTCTGAATATGTTTTCCCAACAGGCCCGGAAGTAGCGAGGTCTGCAAGTTCGTGTGAGGAATTGAGGCGAGCGAGTTGGCCCCAAAAGATGCCGCGTCCCTGCTCAAGAAGTTCCACTGCATGGGTAGGATTATGATTCCGAATACAAGCAGAAAAGGCATCTACAGCGAGTGATGACGTGAGATTCTTAATGTTAGTAAGGTGCTGTGGGAGGGCCGGAAGAGTAGAAAGGTGGTGAACAAGGAAGCGAAAAGTTGTTTGATATGCAAGAATTGTCGAGAAGTGTCGAGAATGCTCCGCTTCTCTGATCCATGCACTGGCGGCCTCCAAATCATCGAAGGATGCAGTTTGTTGCACATCGGAAAGCTGGATATAGGTGGTAAACAACTCTTTTTGATCGACTTCGTGTCGTAGCTTGGTGTACCGAATGCTGAGTCTGCTTGCGAGAGAATGCAGTGAATAGGGCCGACGAGGGTGGCCCGGAGGGCAAAGAAGAAGCGCGTCACGACCAAGTGTGACGGCCTCGTCAAGATCATCAGGTCTGCCTAGTCGGCTGTAGCGAGAAGAGTGATAAAGTCCGAGGTTGTTGAGAGAGGATGATCGGAGTGGGTGCCCTGGTGGGCGGAGAAGAAGTGCACTACGGCTAAGTATGATGGCCTCGTCAAGATCATTAGGTCTGCCAAGCCGATTGTAGCGAGAGTAAAGATAAAGTCCCAGGTTATTTAGGGAAGTCGATCGGTCTGGATGCCCTGGTGGGCGAAGAAGAAGCGTGTCACGACCAAGCGTGATAGCCTCGTTAAGATCATCGAGTCTGCCAAGCTGGTTGTAGCGAGAGGAGAGATAAAGTCCAAGGTTATTTAGAGAAGATGATCGGTCTGGATGCCCAGATGGGCGAAGAAGAAGTGCATAACGTCCATAAGCGATGGCCTCTTGAAGATCATCAAATGCACCAAGCCGGTTGTAGCGAGAGGAGAGATCAGCTGCGAGATTATTTAGGGACATGGATCGGTCTGGATGCCCCGGTGGGCAAAGAAGAAGCGCGTGGCGGCCGAGCGTGATGGCCACGGAAAGATCATTGAGCCTGCCCAGTCGGTTATAGCGAGAGGAAAGGCTAAGTCCGAGGTTGTTTAGAGACATTCCTCGTTCTGGATGGCCTGGTGGGCGAAGTTGAAGTGCTTCGTGGTCAAGGGACATCGCTTCGTTAGTATCTTTAATGTCACCCAGCCAGCCGTACCGAGTGTTGAGGTGTAGCGCAAGCCACGTTAATGACACAGATCGTTCGGGGTGTCCCGCTGGGCACCGTTCCAGCGCTTGACGAGCAATTTTAATCGCCTCCTCGATGCAGCGGCTTTCCCCTCCTCGCTCAAACTGGTCAGCAAGGGATTTCGCGCGTGAATGCAACTGATCGACCGCTAGTCACACTATCAATCCACCTATTTTCTCGCCAATTCAAGCGTTTTACGTACCCTTTGAAGTCATGAGGCTCCCAGACGTTGGTTTCGAGGTAGTGGTAGTCTCGGGGGAGGCTAGAACGCTGTATACAACGAGGCAAACAAGCAGGTATGCATGTGTTCTATCGGTGCACCGCATTGGCCCAGGCCGCAGTTACACGACGAGTCCTGCACATCAACTCTTTGTTCGTGCCTTGTGAGTATCCTCTGTCGACGGTCGCTCCACATTGTTGTAGTGTCTTTGAATCCTCGGAGCCAGCGTGGTGCATAACCGTGTGTTCAACGTCATGAACTCGAACATGTCCTGGTGACTTTGCTTGTCGCTGGCACGTAGCACTGGCATGGAATCTCGATCTGCGTGAGTCGCGTGCTGGAGTGTCCGGCAGGGGAGAGTGAAACAGATAAACAATTTGATACGGCTATGACAGGATTTCTTAGTGATATAGGAAAGAGTAAGGCGAGCCTGAACCTAGCTGTGGGATTAAGCAAACCCAACTTGAATCTGTGGATGGCACGGCTATGCTAGTGGGGTTATGGTCTCAGTCTAGCTTGGACCTCCACAAGAAAACGAGTGACAACTTGCGTCCGCTAGGGGCTGGAGAGGAATGATGCGGCGATCAGAGAGAACCGAGAGGGAGAGGTGGGTGACGAGGAAGAGCAGGAAACTGCGAACTACCAGGGCGGAGAAAGCCGTGCGCCATGATCCATCCGCTCTTGCGCAGGCTATGCTCTGGCCAAGGCGTCCTGCCGGAAGCTGCCGCTCGAACTCACCAACAACCTTCTCTGATGGACTCAGGACAGTAAAAAAAATCGGCTTCTATGTGCACACTACGACACTCCGCAACCTGTGATTTTCATACACTTCATTCATCCCACTCTGGACACTTTCTTTGAAAGCGTCATCCAGGTCAGAATCAAGTTTGGGTTTGACAGCGATCATGATTCATTTGTGGTACATCCGAGTCTGTTTCTCCTATAGGTTTGATGACAGTGTCAGAAATCCCGTCGCTCAGCTCATCTATCTTTTGACAGGGAAACATGTCCTTCTGGAACAACAGCCTATTCCGCAAATTGAATGACTTGCACAACGTTTCCTATCCCACCTTGGTGCACATGCTAGTGTGCGTGCCCAAGCTGAGTCGGTCTCTTTGAAGGCTGATCGTCCTCCTGGTTATTTCGTACGTGGATCGCTGTCCTATTAGGCTTGATGTTGATCGCGTGTTGAAGCTGTGATCTCCGAGTCCTTGATGACCTTGAAATGACGCCAGCACTTTTTATAACCGACTTGTATCCAATCAAGAGGGGTTTTGGCCAGCTATCCAAGTTTGCCATTGTACACGTGCATGAAGTTTGGAATCTGGATTGTCATAAGTGAGCGTCGGCTAAACGGAATCTTTGCTTTCTGATATAGTACCTCGCTGACACATAATCATACGACAGGGTCCAGCCCAAGTAATGAGCGGCCTGTGGTGAACACGGCACGTAGCCGAAGCATAACGACTTAGCTATTTAATTCAACCAGCTGGCTCGTCTTTGTAGTGCGTGTGTGAGCGCATGAGTAATTAGTGGTCGACATGACTATGCCAATGAAGTTGCTCAGTAAGAGGGAACATACTAAGTACATATACAATGCAGAAGATAACACGACATCTACGGAAAAAATGAGAACCGTAAGGTTATGGTCAACGGACTACATCCTGGTCAATGTGACCGCATTGGTAGCACACCATCCATATTAGAAGTGTAGCTCCATCACGATGTCTTGCAGCAGTATGCTGCTGGTCTTGATTCGTTGTTTTGAGTCCTTCGATGCAGTATCCAGGTAGTGTGCCCACCATCATAGGAACACCTTCACTCGCGAGTTGAACTAGATCATTGGCAGGCAATCGAAACTAATGGCATGTCAACTACAATGAAAGCAACTAAAAGAGAGAGAGCATACACTTAAGGCTTCAAGACGTCGAGCTTTCTCGCGGTCAGCATCCGCAGCACGAAGAAAATACATTAAAAAATCATATGAATTTGAGAATAGCCCAAGCCCTGTCGGTTGCGACTCGTTGACAGATAACGTGAAAAATCCAGATCCTGGTTCTCCGGGTCATGCTACGAACCTTTGCTAATGATGTAATGAGATGTGCTGCCCGTCGATCGTATGTCGCGAATACAAAGCTTACTAGGTTTCGTGCGGGTATAATAGCGGGGAAGGTGGTTTTGTCATAGTGACGGCACATGGGCCGGATCGGATCATTGACTAGGCTCTGCGGGACTTCGTCCGGTGTGGCCCCCTGTACCCTTTCTTATCTCCTTGAGCCATTTCAGTAGAGGTGACTTGCTCCTAGGTGAGTCGACGACACCGGACAGTGATGTTTTTCGGGGTGCGATTCAGAAGATATGCCAGTGGTCGTAGATACAGGGAGTGCTGGCTGCGAAATGGGCCTGATGTAGGTAACCTCGAGGAAATTCACTTCCTCCCGAGGGTAGACAGAGGGTGGGTGATAGTGACTGCAGCAACGTTAGCATACATACAAGGAGAGTGAAGTGGTCACAGACTTCGTTGTAGTCAAACGCGGGGGCGGGGGCAGGCACGCTCGTTAGGATTTCAACCTGTCGGTACGTGAGGCCTCACGCAGAAATGAATGCGGATGAACTCGTACGTCAAGGAGATCGATATCATCATCTCCACTGTGAGTTGCTTGCCCGTTCTCATCCAAGGGCTGATGTAAAAGATAAAATGGGGGTGTCAGAGGGATCCTGAGTACTGAATGACGACAGACTGAATAAGAATCGTAGGTGGCAAAATTTTCGTCGCGAGCCAACTGGAAGGTTTCATGCTGCTCATTATCATGTTTTTTTTTTTCGTCCCTTGCCTGTTGAATAAGTATTTTTGAGTGAAGAGTCATCCAGATCATGGTAGGCGAAATTTCACTTACAAGCAAGTCTGAGAGAACGGGCGTAGGGTTATGAATAGCGATTTTCCCGTCAATCCATCCTACTGCGATGTAGTTGCTATCTGGGGATGGCGCAATCGACCGTGTGTTCGCTGTGTTGTCGTCCTTAATGACGGAACCGATCCGAGGGAGGGTGGATGGATTGAAGAACAGAATGCAACTGGGTGTGCAGAGAGCGATAAACTGCCCATCCCTGGAGAGTGCAATGGCATTGAGATTTCCGCCATCTACGTCGAAGCTTGACTCGGCAAGTAAGAAGTGTGGAAAAGTCGCTTTCTATCACTAGTCCACGTAAGCCTGGTGCTTGTATTTCCCGCCATTCCCTTGGTGTTAACTGTGAACAATTCGTGGCCAGTGAGACTGTCGAAGATTGTGATCGGGCACAAGCAGCGAGTGACTTTTGGACCAGTTTTGGTGAGAATCGAATGCTCTCTACTCCCATGTTGAATCCGATGACTCGCTCGCTAACATCCCCCTCTTTCTAGCTTCCTGTCGCAACTCGGTCTGGTTGTGCGACATACTGTCCACCGCCTGCACTGTGTTTCCACCCTCCACGCCGACCACCTTTTCGTGCGGCTCAACATCCCCTTCCTCCGTTCCACAGGTGACCATCATCCATGTTTCAATGGTACGGTAGCGTTCATATCAAGCCCCGATCACTTGGCTACTTCCCGTCCATCCGCAATATTGAACCGGCGAACCACATCTCTGCCTCCACTGAAAAGATGTCTCCCATTTGTGGAGAACGCAACTGCGCATATGCCGTCAGAACGGCCCGTCTCAAGAAGTATCATATCGTCTTTGCTGGACCGTCAGTGTGCTCCTCGCTCCCCCCAACGACTGCTCGTCGGGCTTGGTTTGTAACATTTCATAGGTCCGTGCTCTAGGATTGGAAGCGTCAAGGAGCAGGGTGTTTCGGTTCATCCCGGCAAACAAAGTCGCACTATAACGTTTTTTCTTTGCAGGTACTTTGTGCTTTCGGCTCATTCTCGATCTCACTAACGCACAGGACATGATGAATTCCAAATCTTGGAACATTCTACGCAACATTTAGTTCACGATTGATGCCCTCTTGCATGAAGAACTCGCATGCCTGGGACTTTCCCGTGTTATCGAATGAATACTTGTTGCATTGTCATACTTGAAAGGCAATATGCACGCTGCGGTACGTCTTCGTGCTTTCGCATACATCTCCCCATTCACGTAGACGCCTAGATGATCTAGAAATACCCCAAGGATCGAGGAGTACCGTCGCAAATTTGGAGGCGTCCAAGGTGTGTCGTCCATGTGTCTAATACGAGCGTTGGGATAACTTGTCTTGTTCATCTTCAGTTCCGTCCAGCGACGCAAAAATCTATCATAAAGATCCAGTACAAAGTTGTACCAGGAATGACAAGACTAACACAACAAGGTGGTGGCAGTCTCACCGTCGGGATCCGTAGGTTCTGGTAATCTATACCGTACAGATGTACTCAAGTCACTCCTGGCCAAGTGTGACAGATCATGGCACAGAATTTGGAGGAGATGCCGGGATTCGTGTGTGCGTGCGTGATACATAGGACCTTCATGGGTTGACGGATTCACTTGTATAGCAGTCGATTAGACCTGGCATGTCGTTTTAAGCGATATTGACGCTCAATTGCCTCGGTCGGGTGACAGAAGAGGTATACCTTACTTGTCCCAGATATTTACATAAACGATGATGTACTTAAGTAAAATACACTGATACAAGACAAACTAGGCACCTATGTGTACATAAAGAATCCGCTGATCGCCAGGTACTATACCAGTCAACTCCTTCATCGTCAGGTGGAGTGCAAGCGCAGCCCGAGTGTAATCAAGCCGACCTGAATCCCCGATTAAATGCTTGTAGAACGTCGACGTGATCTTGTTCGTGTGGCCATCATCGACCGACCACATGGTCCCAATGACAGAGCGGAACCCCACAAACTGCATCGCGGCTGCGAGATGAAGAGCCTCATCAGGGTTCTCTTTGTCCCCCACGGTGGTATGACAAGCAGAAAGGTACGCAAACTCGGGGTTCTCGAGTTCACACCGGATGATACGCTCGATGGTGAGGTGACCATCGTGGAGGGCGAACGCAGAGTCAAACGGCTTGTCCTCGTTCGGGATACCGTGGCATGCGAGGTGCACCCACTCGTTCTTGCCAAATTCATCAATGACCCTAGCGATAGAGGACTCTGGACCCTCGATGCGCGTAAAGGCTGCGACTCCATCCAGAAGCTGGCCAATGTGAGTGAGTTCGCCGGCCACCAACTTGAGTTCACTCTCCCCAGTGGCATTCGCTTGCCCGATGGCGATGAAACGGGTTTGTTGTAAACAACCGGCAGGACTTGGCCGAACAATTTCATTTGGTTTGCTACTGTCGGACACAGAATCGTCCTCAAAGACATGTACTTGACTCCGGCTGGGAGGAGTCTCTGCCTGCATTGCAACAGCGCCGGAGAGGGTAAGCTGCGTTCCACTGGGGCGAAAAGGAGAACTGCGAGCGGAAGGAGCACTCCTCTTTTTTGCCTCAGGGGGATAGGGGAGGCCGTGCCGAACGCCGGGAGAGAACTTAAAAGAGGGGGCATGGCGCTCGTTCTCAGTGATTTGCTCGGGGTCCAGTGGATTTGAGTCCTGCTTTCCCACAAGAATAGGGGAAGGGTTAGTGAGAACCAAGGGTGCAGGACCACGTTCACGTTCAGTAACTCTCTCAGTCTTCAGTTGAATGTGCCTTCTGGCACGAATCAGAGCACTGAGGGTGGGAGTATACGACGAAACGTAGAGGTCAGGAAGGTTCTGTTCGCCCAGCCTACATGGACCGGCAGCATGCAAAGGCAGAAACGTGAATTCTGCAGTTGGGCACCACCAGATTCGTGACTGGAGTGGAACTATGGTCCGGAGAACATCAACAACAGGAGAAACAACCCAGTCCCAAAGTTCCCGCAGAAGGGCTCCGATCTCTTTCAACATGTCTGCAGACTTTGCGCGCACAGTCAACGTACGCAGCCTTGACGACAGGTCCCGAGCGCCCTCTCTCGTGACTGTAGAAAGAGGAACATGGACGGGACCTCGGTCTGCTAGCACAATAAGCGCATCACAGCTGTATGCGCTCGCGTTCACAACAATGATGGGACCACCACTGGCCGCCTGCTGGAGATCGGGAAAAGCAGGAGGGAGAAGGAAGCGGGAGAAATGAGGCAGCTGGCGAATTTGAGAAACGACGGCCTGTAGTTTGACATTGAGCGTGCACAGTTGATCATGTTGATTCGGACCAGGTGAATTAATGGCACCGCGAATGAGCGACGTTACCTGGGAAAACTCCTCTGCAAATTTTTTCCCTGAAGACCCGGAAGTAGCGACATCTGCAAGTTCGTGCGAGAAATTGAGGCGAGTGAGTTGGCCCCAAAAGACACCGCGTCCCTGTTCGAGAAGCTCCACTGCAAGGGTAGGGTCATGGTTACGAATGCAAGCGGAGAAGGCATCCGCAGCGAGTGATGGTGTGAGGTTCTTCACATTAGTGAGGTGTTGCGGGAGGACTGGAAGAGTAGAAAGGTGATGGACGAGGAAGTGAAGAGCCGTTTGATACGCAAGAAGTGTCGAGAAGTGTTGAGAATGCTCCGCTTCTGTGATCCACGCTTTGACGGCCTCCAAATCATCAAGGGATGTGGGTTGTTGTACATCTGAAAGCTGGGTATAGATAGTGAACGACTCTTTCTGATCTACTTCGTGTCGTAGCTTGGTGTACCGACTGCTAAGTCTGCTTGCAAGGCAATGCAGTAAATGGGGCCGACGAGGAGTCCCCGGTGGGCGAAGAAGAAGGGCGTCACGGCCAAGCGTGATGGCCTCGTCAAGATCGTCGAGTCCGCCAAGCCGCTTGTAGCGAGAGGAGAGATGATTTCCGAGGTTGTTCAAAGAAGATGATCGGTCTGGATGCCCCGGTGGGTTCAGAAGAAGCGCGTCACGGCCAAGCGTGATGGCCTCGTCAAGATCATCGAGTCCGCCAAGCCGCTTGTAGCGAGAGGTGAGATAATTTCCGAGGCTGTTTAGAGAATGTGATCGGTCTGGATGCCCCGGTGGGTTCAGAAGAAGCGCGTTACGGCCAAGCGTGATGGCCTCGTCAAGATCACCGAGTCCGCCAAGCTGCCTGTAGCGAAAGGAGAGATAAACTCCAAGGTTGTCTAGAGAATGTGATCGGCCTGGATGCCCCGGTGGGTTCAGAAGAAGCGCGTCACGGCCAAGCGTGATGGCCTCGTCAAGATCATCGAGTCCGCCAAGCCGCTTGTAGCGAGAGAAGAGATAATTTCCGAGGTTGTTGAGAGAGCGTGACCGGTTTGGATGCCCCGGTGGGTTCAGAAGAAGCGTGTCACGCCCGAGCGACACCGCTTCGTTAACATTTTCGATGTCTCCCAACCGGCCATATCGGGTGCGAAGATGACGCGCAAGCCCCAACAAAGACACAGATCGCTCGGGGTGTCCCGGTGGGCACCGTTCCAGCGCTTGACGAGCAAGGTCAATCGCCTCCTCAATGTAGCGACTTTCCCCTCCTCGCTTAAACTCGTCAGCAAGAGATTCTGTGCGTGAGTGCAACTGGTTGACTGCTAGCCACATCATCAGTTCACTTGTTTTCTCGCCAATTCAAGTGTCTCACGTACCCTCTGAAGTCATGGGGCCCTCAGACGCTGGCTTCGAGGAGGTGGTGGTTTTGGGGAAGGCTAGAATGCTGTACACAACGAGGAAACTTGCAGGCAGGTATACGCGTGCTCTATCATGATTCGTGCAGGCCACAGTTACACGGTGAGCCCTGCACATGGAGCTCCATGTTCGTGCTTTTGAGCACCCTTCGTTGATGGCCGCCTAGTCATCTAACATTATGATAGCACTTCCGTATTCGAGCCAGAGTGGTGCGTTCAATGCCTCGAACCTGAAGGTCTCCCGGTGGCCTCGCTTGTCGCCAGCACATAGTATCGCTGGCACGGAATTTCAATTGAAGTCTGAAGACGAAGCGTTCGATTCTGCGTTCACGTTTACTCTATACTATGGTCATTTCGTCATTGAATGTATCACCAAACGCGATCTCGAAAACCCCGAGTTCACATGTCTCTCTGCTATAGCACGGCTGTAGGAGGGCGAGGCGAGCCCCGACGTAGACCATTCATCTCGGCGCGCAACGTAGTTCCTGGTGTTCCGGTCTGTCAATGGGACGATGCAGGTCGTGGATGATGGTGAAACAGGTAAGACCTCATTGATGTTTTACAAACATCTGATCGATGATACGCCGGGCTACGATTATACATGGGCTATGGTTGCGCTCCACAGGACGAGAGGTACTCGCAATGCATGTACCCATTGGTCAACGCATTTTTGGTGTCCATATGGCTACCTAGTTACTCCGTCTCAGGGTTTTTCACTTCGTCTTTGTTCGCTAGTTTCAAGTTTATATGACTATATCCCTCGTCTAACGGAGTCGTGGTGCCGATAACTAGAGAATCTTCTGCGATCAGTCTGGCTACTTTTCAATTGAGAATGTGGATGATACCAATTCCTGATCAATCGAATCTCTCGACGTTGAAAGTTGGTCAAGTTCTAATCATTCTTCCAACTGTGACCATGTTCCGACTTCTATGCTCGTCCAAGTCAAATAGCTGGTTCTATAACACCATTAAATATCGTATACATACACGCAGTAGACGCTAACCAGGACGAGAAGCGTGTTGAAAACGAGCGAGATAACAATCAACGTGGTACAAATGAAGGGCAGGTGGCTGCGTAGCCTAGAACGGGTATAGTATAAGGGAGGGGGCAAACCAAACCGACGCTGCCCCAACGATCTCTAGAACTGTCTCGAGCCACCACCGACCAGGTCCATGATCAAACGATGGTCGAAGGTGAGTGCTCACCTTTGGGATCAACGAGCACGTTTCCTCCGTGACATCCCTCAACTTCACCCTGAACCGACTCAGGATATCCCCCTGCCACACATCGTACTCGGAATTCACCTGCATTTGCGCTTGTTCGTAGTCGACCACGCACACACTAAACCCGCACCGGGTATCTGAGGTATCGAACATCGACTGTGCCTTCTTGATCTCTGTTAGGAGCTGTTTCCAGCGTGCAAAGGGTGTCTCCAAGGTGGTTGAACGTGTACTTGGCTTGTGGATCCTAGAGAAAACAGAATCCGAACCATTTGGCGACCCAGTCCTTGAGCTGTTGCACCTTGAGCTTGATCAGGGCGAACGGCTACTCGAGGGTATTATCAGAAAAGTGTGTCAGCTATCCAGCACCGTTGTCGAGTATAACCGACGCTGCCCCAATGATCTCTAGAACTGTCTCGAGCCACCGCTGACCAAGTTCATGATCGAATGATGGCCGAGCTCATTCCTCGCTCCCAGATGGGTGCATCTTCTTCATTGCATTTCTCAACTTCACCTCGAGCCGACTCAGGACATCCCTCTGTCACACATCGTACTTGGCATTCACCTGTACTTGCACTTGTTCGTGGTCGACCATGCATACAACAAACCTACGTTGAGTATCTGAGGTATCGAACGTCGACCGTGCCTTCTTGAGCTCTGTTAGGAGCTGTTTCCAGCATGCAAAGGGAGCCTCCAAGGTGGTTGAACGCGTATTTGGCTTCTAGATCCTAGAGAGAACCGAATCAGAGCCATTTGACGACCTAGTCCTTGAGCTGTTGGACCTTGAGCTTGATCAGGGCGAATGGCTACTCGGAGGCATTATCGGAAAAGCATGTCAGCTATTCACGCCGTTGTCAGGACATGTGAGTGTAGTCACTCTGAGCTGACTTACAAGAGAGGTGTTAGTCATTTTCGAGTCAACATTCCATTGCATTTGCCTCCAATCTCGTATCTTGAACTTTGAATACGGTGTCATGGGCAGGTCACACCTATATAGACGCTGACATTACCACTACTATCCACCGAAAACATACATACTAAGCCAGTCATGTAATTGCTTGATTCAAGTCGAACTAGCGTACCCTATTGAAGGACCAAGGACGTTCATACGTTTCTATGTTTGAACCTCATGGACGATTGGCTTCAGCTCGATTTCCTTCCAGCGTCTGAAGAGATCATGTAAGTGCAGACTCGGAGGTGTATTGAAAAGTTAACCACCTTCCCCGCCCGAAAGTACCCTTCTGGACCATCGCTTATTGATCATGTAACAAAAGGGTGGGTGACCAGACATCGTCCATCCCCGTTGTCCACGCGATCAAGCTCAGCCCACTAGGCTTGGGTGATATGTGTCAGACGCTGCAAAGGTATGACTTCTGTACGCTCATCTAGCTCCGCCATCCCATGCTCCAGATCGCGACCTTCCAAGTTCAAGCGATCAATCTAAGCAAAGAAGACAAAACATGAGGAAGGTGCGGATAGTAATGGCTGACGGCGACGACTCACCTGATTTATGCATTCGTTTGTATATGCTCCTCATCAGCCTATCGAGTTCCCCTTGTCCATCGTCCTGATTCGTCCACGAGGAACCGACCGAGTACAGCTAAGGGCAAGATGTGCCCGCAGCACGATGTGGAGGTACCAAGGGGGGGGGAGGAAGGAATGGCACAGCAATCGGTAAGCGATGAACAAAAGACTAAGGTCGTGTGGTGGAGACACGTTGCGCGGCGGCGGGTTGCTTTTCGGCACTGGGTACTTGACGTGGCGCACGAAGTGGATATGGACACTGAGATTCGCTGAACAGAGGCACTGAGTTCCTCGTGAGTGCGCACGACTGCTTTTCCGACGGACGTACCCAAATAAGTGATGCGTTGATAAGTAGCGGGGAAATTTGGTTTACGGTGTACAACGGCAGTGTGCCAGGTATTTCGAAGCTGGTCTTGGGATTGTTAATGGACACCGTGAATTCGGGCTTCGGACCATCTGAGCTCATTTCGCAGGAAGGAGAGCTTGCGGGGTACGTCAGGAACTCGATCAAGTTCTCAATGTACACCAACCAGCTTGGGTCTTCTGAGGGTAGCTGAACGTCCTCGGTGGTCCAGTTCGACTTTGAGAGTGGCAGTTTAGCGGACAGTGGCGAGCTAACCGAGACAGGATAACTGCATCCTGTAGTAGCACCGGAGACCTGCAAGGTTGGCTTGGAGCCTGTTTCAGGTGGTCTTATGGGTCGTGAGTTGAGGGCCGCATCCTGGAGCCAGTTGCAGTAGGGAGAAAGGAAAACATTGCGCAGGTTCTGTGTGGTGATAATGTTCAGGCTGCATCGCGTGGAGTTGAGGTGACTATCATACTTAGCGGGAGACCCGATCTCTTCATGCGTGACTGTATCCCAGAACCATGCCCAGACGAATCTCCAGAAACTGTGATATATGCGCTATTGCATGGCGAAGCGACGCATTGAGGGTTATGATAGCGGCCATGGACACGCCACTTGAATTTGAGAGCATTATGGTGGTGAACGTGGACTTGTCATTGAGTGCAACAAAGAGAGATGCGATGCGATGAGGTCTACGGCGTTGAATTCAAAGATTCGCACGCCAAACTATGGAAAGCCGGACAGTCGCGCCTACTGTCACATGGTTTGTAAGCCGTGACATGACTAAATATGGCTGGCGATGATGACTGGACCCCAAGCACTCCGAAAAATCGTCGACGATTCGGCCCGACCGGACCAGGTAGAGCTGATGCTTGGACTCTGAGATCTGAGCAGGGGGATGTCGTGGCCATGAATCTTACCTTCAATAATACCCAAATAATTATTCAAATACCCTGATGTTTGAATCCATTTTGATTCCGCAAATATGACGTTGTCTCGAGTTGTGTTCAAGTTGTGCGTCCATAGATCTTTTTCCTTACATTTGACTTATTTCGGCGGTGCGCTTTGCCATCATCGCCTCTGGGCTTTGGTCGGAACATCTGCGCTCCAACTTGTCTCAACACCCTCTTTTCAATACCAGATCCGTTTACGGTACATGATAAATCTGCAAAAGTGGCACCTCGGAAGCACAGCCACCGTCGGCCTAACCAAGCACCAGTCGGACACACTGCATGAACCACACCTCGAGGAGTGCCGGAAAGGTTTGGGAGGCGCACGTCAGCCCTCCAGAAATTTATGTAGAATTAGATTAGATTTTCTTTGAGTTCTACCAAACCTGGCCTGCAAATTTACAATAAACCTCGTATATATCTGATGGCGCGTGAATTCTGAGCATCCGAGTCCATTACTTTATACTGCTTTGCTACCCGTCAAAAGTTCACTTTACAGTACTTCTTTTCGATGTTTTAGCGTACGTTCCATAGCTTTTTTAGTCTCAAAAAATCTCTGGAATGTAGACTATATACATGTCTAGCTACATGGAATGCGTGGCCCTCCCGACCGTTGTTGCTTCCCTCCCACCTGCCTTATTTGGGCAAGCGACTGCGTAAAAACTTAGGTCAGCCACCCATCAATTTTTGGGAGTGTTCGGTGGCTCAACGATCATCGATCATCGCTGGCCACACATGGTGAAATTCTCAGCGTGACAGGCGCGACTGTCCGGCTTTCCGTACCAAACTGTTCCGTCGTGGCGATTTCTCTACCCTCCACTGCGTCCGCTCTCAGATTGGTTCTCGTCGATGCCATGTCTTCAGCATTACGGTCTTGCCTTGGCCACTCTTACTTTTTTTTCGCTCTTTCCGGACTCAGGTTGCCCCTTCCTCATTCAACCCTCACTTCTCACCGGTACCGTCCGTCCGACTATCCTTCCTCTTTACTCACCCCTCTGTGCTAGTACGTGACGCAATCCAGAAAACATTGTAGTTAAGAGTACGACAACAAGAATGAGCGCCAAAGCAACACTTTGCCTCACAACACACGTGCCTCCCTTCCTGTGATTTCAGCGTTTATCCCCCATCATCTCATCTTTCTATCCTCATCGCGGTGCTTGCCGTAAGGTCCACCTCGCAACTGGCCGGCACACAACGCATATGGTCCAAGCTCGAAACGCAACATCGGAGTTCTCACAAAGGTCTTGTACCCTGTCCTCATTGCCTCTCCAGTTTCGGCCCTGGTCTACCTTTGAATCTTTGCTCAATGTCAGAGATAACATTCGATTGCTGTGGTCCCTCGCGTTTTCTAACACCCTTTCAGCATTTACCAACTTCAACATATCCTTCTTCGCCAGACCCATCCATGCATAAACCATTTCGAATCCTGTCTGCAGGTCTGTAAATTTAGTTTTCTCATATTGCATTTGTTCACCATCATACACGCACTTAAATTTAAGACTTTTAGTCGAACGCTCCAGTCATTGCCTATGTAAATAAAGAATGCAAACATCGACCAATGGGAGCTTGTACTTTCCGATCTGCCCCATTGGCAGAAGATCATACGACGCATATACTGTCGTACGAGGTGTGAAGCAAGTGGTGTGAATGCAGGGCATACCCAAAAGATGATGGGTAGAGGCATTTAATTTGAAAAGGCTGATCAGTTTAAACATGAGCGTATAAGCAATCGGAGGTAGATGTGGTGGTGTTAACAAAGTTTCTTTCAATTACCAAGTACATGCACGACAGAAAAGTATAATAGAATATCTACGGATATAATGAAAACTACAATGTTACCATCAGCACATCCACCAGTATAATCGCATCAAGGCGTCTGTTCAATGCTACCACATAGTGGCACACCGTCCATGCCGGAATAGAGAAGTTGAGCCTGAATGTAACCCTAGCACGATGTCTTGGAGCGGCATGCGGCTGATCCTGATCCGCTTCTTGAGTCGTGTAATGCAACCTCAAGGAAGTATGCTCACCGTCACAGACATGCTCCTATTGGTGGATTGAGTTAGATCATTGGCAGGCAACCGAAGCCAATGGGATATCAGCTACAATAAGAGCGACTGAAAGAAAGAAACGGGACATACATTCAGAGCTTCGAAACATCGAGTCCTCTCGCGGTCAGCGCCCGCAGCATGAATGAAATGCATTAGTAAATCACATGAGTTTGAGAGTGGCTCGGGCTGTGTCGGTTGCGACTTGTTGACGAGTAACGTGAAAGATCCAGATTCTTGTTCTCCAGGTTGTATCTCTGCTCATGATTTTGTGAGATACGCTGCACGTTTATCGTACGTCATGAAACATGATGCTTACCGGATTTCGTGCAAGTGCTGTTGTCGAACCCTTTCGTCGTGGTGACGGTATATGTACCAGACTGGAGGAGGGACTAGAGTCTGTGGAGCTTCGACCAGCACGGCCCCGTGTATTTTGTATCCCCTTGAACCATTGTAGGTCGACAACACCCAGACCGAGGTGTCCTTTAGTACACGATTTGAAAGGGATGGTCATAAGTGCATGCAGCGTTGGCTGCGAGATAAGCCCGGGGTGGATAGCTTCAATGGGATTCACTTGCTTCTGAGAATGGACTGACGATGGGGGTGACGGCTGCTGCAGCAACGTGAGCACGCATACATGAAACAGTGAAGCGGCCACAGACATCGTCGTAGTCAGCGCTCACTGGAATTTCAACTTATTGGGATTGTGAGAACTCATGGATAAATGGATGTGGATGAACTCGTACATCGGGAGATCAATATCATCGCCCGCACTCATTTGAGGGCTGAGGCTAAAGACAGAATCACAATGTTAGAAAAATCCTAAAGTACTGAATAATAACAAACCAAAAGTCCCAAGTGGCATAATTCTTGTTGCTAGCCAAAGTTTCATGTTGCTCGTCATGTTGTTCTTCGACCCTTGCCTGTTGATTAGGTTAAGAGTCAGCTTAATTGCCAATATCACGTTTACTTACGATCGGGTCTGAGAGAATGGGTGTGAGGCTATGAATGACAATTTTCCCATCAGTTTGTCCTACTGCAAGCCAGTTGGCGTCTGGAGACAGAGCGATCGTCCGTGCCCGTGACTCGTCATCAAGGATGACGAAATCGATCCGAGAGGGTGGATGCATTGAAGGATAGGATGGAGTCTGTTGTGCGGGCAGAAACAAATTGCCCATTCCTGGCGAGTATGAGGTGTGGAATATTCATTCTCCATCGACGGTCCATGCCAGTCCATTCGATTGTAAGCAGGCGACTCGGTCCCATTTGGCAATTCGCTCACTGGCCGCGTTTCCCACGCACTGGCATTTAGCTTCCTGTTGTAACTCGGGCCGACGTCGAGTTGTGCGATACATCCACTGCCCACACCTGGTTTCCATTCTCCACACTGACCACCTTTTCGCGCAGCTCGACATTCCAAATACTCGCCCCCTTCATTGTTCCACACAAGACCCATTTTCCATTTGTCGACACAGAAATGGCCATCATATTCCTTCCTCTCTGCTTAGCCACTGCTCGTCCGTCCGCAATGTCAAACAGGAAAACCGCATTGCTATCTCTAACTGAAAGGATGCCTCCCATCTGTGGAGAACGCGACCGTCAACACGCTGCCGAGCCTCCCGTCTCAAGGAGTAACACGTTGTCTTTACCGGATCATCAGTGCGCCCTTCGCCCCTCTCAACTGCTTCTCACCGGGCTTTCTCTGCGACATTTCACAAAATAACCATGTTCCTCTACTTATTACCCAGATCCCATGACTATACGGTCGATCCCGAGTCTTGGAACGTCCTACACGAAGCTTGGTTTACAACCCACGACTTCTTGAACTCACGCCCTGAAACGCACAATACGGTACGTCTCCGCCCTGTTTCATGCATCCTTCCTCTCGCGTAGATGCTAGGACAGGCCAACAAGCGCCCCAAGAATCGAAAAGCATCGTCGCAAACTTCCATGGAGGAATCCCATATAACATGGTGCGTTGTCAGCTTGGATGTATCCAATAGGAACACTGGGACAGGCGCAATGGTTTGTAGACCCAATCATGACATGCACCATCATGGAGTTGGACGTGTTCAATGATCTTTAGGCCTGATTACAACGGAGACAGGACCCGTGTTGCATCATCCTCGATTTGAGGATTTGCAGGACAGAGATCCCAGGATGGCCGATACCACTAGTAAGGTCGTGAGCACTGCAAGGTTTCACACTGCCTCAGTGTGGAGTATAGGGACTTGCGACTATGCTTGAATAGTTACCAAGCTCCCTCAGGTTGCATGGTTGCACCAATGACGTTCATTCGGGGAGTCCTCATGCCTTGAAGCAAAGACATGCGGATACGGTGGACAGAACTAAAGGAAGACCTTGGGGATACTCGCTGGCACCATCGACGATGAACCTTTTCCAGGTAGGTTTTTGTTGGGTGACCGGCGCGCAGATGCCTCCGTCGTGGGGATCAATGTTGGAGAGCGTCGTATCGTTAATAGGTAAGATAGTTATGTATGAAGGCTTGTGGACAATGACGATAGGACACCTCACCTCATTTTTCACGAAGCTCGTAATCGTTCAGAAGAAAAGTGACAGGCATAGGTAGGGATTCAGAGGTGGGTATGAAGTGGGCTAGATTACTAGTATGTAGTTCAATACAAAGTTCGTATCGCTCTTTCGTCAATGGGGTTGTATAGACAGGAACACGATAAGATTCCGAGACAGATCAATACCAACAAGTCCCACTCACAAGCATTGAGCTGCCTGTTCTCTCGGAGTGCGACCACCACCTTTAATGTTAAGGCATTGATCTGCCTTCTGATAACTTGATCAGTCCCAAACGTGTTGTGTAGAGAACCTTACTCCTAGTTGCAGTTCCCAAACCTGATTCTTGATCCCCCACTGTGACCCTGTCGAATGCTTGCATAGGATGAGCGATGATGACTTTGAAATCAGTGGGCAGCACGACCCCAATTGAATCTCCGAGCGTCCTAGCGACCGAGATTATCGAAGAGATGTTGTTCCGAAATTTGGGGGGCAGCCTGGAGTGCGCAGTGGAAGCACCACGGTCAGCTGCAACGATAACGCCAGAGAGACATCGCATGCGACATGAGAATACCTGAGCCCTCTGTGGAGGCGGGGGTATTACTACTGGTGGTGAGCAATCGCCAATTGGCAGAGAATCCCAGAGGTTCTGACAGACAACGTCAGCACGGCGATAATGGTGGCAGAAATTGCCATTTACCCGACCTATAAACCCATTCGTACATGTTCCCTATGAACCTATCAGACCCTCTGTCCGTCGTCCACGAGAGAATGGTCGAATACAAGTAGGTAGTCACAACGAGGAGGCACCAAGTGAGGGTATGGTGAGACGATGGTAATTGGTGAGCAGATGAGTAAGAATTTTAGAGAAGCGTCGCACCGCGGATGATCGTTCTTTGGCATTGGGGGACTTGACGTGACGCACAAAGGAGGTGGATATAGTCATTGAAATTTGCTGGACAGAGCTATTGAATGCCTCCAGAGTGCGCACGATTGCATTTTCAACGGACAAGTCGGAATTGGCGATGCATTGACGAATGGTGGGGTAATGTGGATTGCGGTTTGCGACGGTGGGGTGGGTATCACAGGGTTGGTCTTGGCATTGCTGATGGATGTCGTGCATTCGGCCGTCAGATCACCCGTGAGGACGAGCTCATGGGACACGTCGGGAAGTTGGTCAAATTCTTGTTGCACGGCGGCCAGTTCGTGTCCTTTGCATAATAAACATATGGCTGGATCCACTTGGGAGGTCAGAAGTTCGACATCAAGAATAAGGATCTGGTGGACTTGGGCGAGTAAGTGTGTAGCGACACTGGAGGCTAGCAAGATCTACTTGGAGGTTCCGGGCTATTGGGTATGAAGACAGATACACTCGCAACGATGAGAAGAGCAAATGTCGTGTAGATCTCAAACCTGTGCGGTTGGTCAATCATGATGTTGCGACGGAAAAGCTTAAGATGATCACGGCGGATATTCAAGTTGGATGGGAACATCGCCGATTTGTAGGACGCATCATTCCCACGGTGAATTTGAATCCCATCACTGAAACCCAAATTTATTGGTAATGCAATGTAACCGAATTGTCAACCCCAAAAAGACCACAATCGGGCACAGTATGCCAAGTGGGTTGCTAAGTGGGTTGTAAGCTCATATAACGCTATGTCGCCTTGTCAATCGCACAAACATGGTACTAGTTGATGAATCTCATTTCAATATGGAGCACATGCTGCTCTATTACATTAATTTGTAGCCTGTTAATACATATCTTTTGGATTTACAATGACAATAAATCTGAGCTCGATCTTGCAAGGTCCTCAAGTTCTCGTCTACGTTTGCCAGCTGGTCACACCTTGATGGTGACTGCAAGTACCGGGCGTTTATGCACACCGAGTCTATATAGCTGAAAGATGACAAGGTATTTCACTATCTTGCCAAAACGAAAGCACATGCTCAGAACCAATATTCACTTTAAACGTGCGGAACCAAGTCACAGGTTATTGATGTTATTTATCATCAAGTAGGTTTTTTGCTCCAGGGAAACCTTGTGTATTTTGGTGGCTTTCTTGTAGCTTCGTAGATTAATAGAGCAGATTTCAAATTGATTGCAGTCATACTCACAGTGCGCAACAACCTGGAAGATTGCAAGCTACGGGCAACAAGATGCTATGATTTCCAACAATGGACAACTGTCTGCGGAACACTGGCATTCTGTCATCCAGCCGGTTTGGTGAGACACGAATACGATCAGCATTTACAAGTGCAGTAGTACTTTACATGGATATTATCTACTAGATTAATACTGTTATGATTCCTATTGTACAGTACTTCAAGTTAGCGATGCCATAGTAGCTTGGTACACAGTATTCTGGGAAAATGTCAGTGGCGTAGCGCTCGAATACAACATTGCGTAAGATCATGGTACAATGTCAGATATACAAAGGTGATCAGGATACACAACATACACGGTTGCGAGCACATCGTAGCGAGAAAATTTAGATCAGGGGGTGCCGTTGCATCCAAGTTGAGGAAATTGTTACGCTCTGGAACGGACGACAGACAACATGGCGATGTTCTGAGGTTCGAGAGTTAATGCACGATGAACGCCAAATATTTTCCTAATTCGACAGAGTGCGTCACACAACAATTATCAGTATCAGGGGGATTTTCGACTTACTTATCCCACCAGCGAAGGAGCCTCTCGATCTCCCTTGATCGAGTGGCAGGCGCAGGGAGCTCTGAGTCGAACCAGTCCACTATGTTGTGGTAGAAGTTCTCATAATCGAAGTTATCATCCTTGATAGTCCAGAAGGTGCAGCTGGACAGGGCAAAGCGAAGCTGAAGTTCAACCATCAGAGGCAATCGTTAAGGAAAGTAGGAGCAGAAAACTTGCTTGGACAGCCACATATGCAATTGTGCGGGGCTGTACGGTCCGCATTTTAAGGAGGGCAGCAATGTTGGAGCGAGTACGCTTCCTCTCAGATGGTCCCTCGTCGCTGTTCAAATCCGTGCTAACCTCTTTGCAAGATGAACTCGGAGAAGTGAAGATGCAGCGAAAAGCCTGAAAGTGGAATGAGCATCATGGAAGAGATAATGATCAGTCGATGTGTGTATTAGAACACACCCTAACGAGTAATTCCCCTTTAAATAATCCATCATATGGATTCTCAGAGTCATATTGTCCTTTAGAATATAAGAACGAGGGCCACATGTCAGCAGTTACTGCAAACTGTGGATCGTAATCATGGATGGCAGCTTGGGTCCTTAGCAAGTAGTTAGAACGAGGGAAACAGAGAAGGAAAAATGCATACGGAGCATCAAGCCAGTTAAAGTCAACTGGGCACAAGAATCTACCTGTAAGTTCGTGATTGAATCCTCGGCTTCACTTATCATTGACGAGGAGAAGTGGATTGGGCGGTGGCTGCTGCTCATTTAACCAATTGGCAACTGAGGACTTCAGATGGTTTGCGTCATCTCCACGAGCCCCATCTGCGCCTTTCTTTAACTAACATGGTCCACATGAGCAAATCCTGGAATAGGTGTGGATTGTGTAGTGTCAACTTGAACTTACCTCATGACAGGCTAGGGCGAGTTCAGAGTGAAATGGCATAGTCTTTTTCAACGACGGACACCAGATCAGCAGCTTCTTGAAGGATCGAAACATCCGATCCTCCCTAGTATCAGACGTATAAAGTTAGGTGCATGTTTGTAACTTAATGCGTCCAGACTCACTCATCAGTGGCCTCAATAAGCTCGAGACCCTCAGGCTCGCCATCAGCTGCTAACATGAGGCGCCAATCATACTCTGCAGTCATATCCGATATGGGATCTACAAGGCTGACAAGACGATGAATGGAACGACCCTCTCGTGTCCATGAGTGGACACTGTTGACAATGGCGATCGGTGAGTGACTTGGGGGCCTGATGATAAGCAATGGACATACGGGGAGCGAGTCATTTTACTGGTAAGTTGTGCATTCTCTTCCTCAAGCACAGTAATGCGGCGCTTCAGAGCAGCAGTGGGTTCATCCATGATAGCAGAGGCAATTACGTGAGTGGGAATGGATCCAGAGTTGCTTATCGTTTGGAGGCCCATGTGAAGTTCCAGCGCCGGCGATTATAAAGCTTTCCTGCATGGATGATCTGCAAGATGTTGGTACCAGTTCTGGGTTATCCTGGAAAAAATGTGTAAGTTCCGGAAGTCCACCTATGCAGAAAAAAAAGAGAGAATTGCATTGGGACCAAGCTGCATAATCACCAATCAAGAAGTGACCTAACGTCTTGTGTAAGTGCAAGATGGCGCTGAGCGGGTACTACCACAAAATTTGACGAGAAACAAGGTTTCCTCGGGTATGGGATCTCGAGATCGGATCGTCTCCATTTGCCAAATCATTGTGGGGCTCGGACATACTAGACTAAGGTTCAGAGATCATTGGTGAATGTTACGTATGATGAACAGCTTAAGGCTCAAGTTGGAGACTCACAGGCGATTGGCCGCTAGGTCTGCCAGTGGGATTCAAACCACCATTGCATGCAGCAGGCAGCAGGCTGAATGTGGCTCTGACCACTACAATCGTGCTCCCCAAGTCGGAGAATGTCCAGGAATTGGACTCCAGTCTGGGGCCTCCCTGGCCGTGCGCCGTGTGATTCATGCCGGAACTTCCTGCAATCGATCTCGATCATCCTCAAGCGGATTCTGCACATCCTGGCACCGGTAGGGGAGCACTGCCATGCCAAGGGGTCGATTGGTCGACCAATATTGGCCAATCAGCATCAATACACCAACAATTCCAACTCCGCACGCACGTGATGAAAAGGTCGCGCAATGGTGGCACGGCCACGACCCCTATGGCAGTGCCGTGGCACTGTTTGGCCGGGGGAATTTTCACTAAGGTCGAAAAGCGAGCTCGCACGTTTTGTGGCTGTGTGGCGGGCAAGCACGAGCAGCTCGGAGTGCGACAAACATGACGATGCATTACCGAGTGCTGTGAACGGCTCAAATACAACGAGTAGTAACTAAGTGACTGACTATTGACCACTGTATAGTATGTAGGGTGTGCAGAAGGGGACTGGAATCATGGAAACGAAGCAAGCCGTGTGATGAAATGCACAACAAACCACGAGGACAACGAAGTGTAAGGGACTGAAATGGGGGACTGAGATGAGGAACCAAGAAGTGCTCTCTTAAACGAAGAGGTAGTCAACACGCACTGGCAGTAGTGTTGTTGGCAGAATTCAGCCATTTTGCCATGCGGCATGGCAGAATTGGCAGTGCCAGGCAGATGGCAGAACTTTTAGATACTAGACCGGCAGAATTCGGCATAAAGGTA
The DNA here is from genome assembly GCA_038094695.1 of Chiua aff. virens. Lineage (NCBI taxonomy): Eukaryota > Fungi > Basidiomycota > Agaricomycetes > Boletales > Boletaceae > Chiua > Chiua aff. virens. The sequence continues at coordinate 27,239 of JBBPUM010000125.1, forward strand.
CTCAATTCGGGTGCAGTAATGACTAAAGGTATGTTTTTGGAGCAAAGAAATTTGTCCGAGACTCCCAACCATGTCCTCCATTGGCAGTGGGCGACCAGTCCCTGCCTTTATTGCTGCCAACTTTACTCGAATTGACAAAGTGGATAACAAATCAGGTTGATACTACTGGAAATGCAACATATGTGGGGGAAATGAAGGTTCCAAGGGCACTCGAATTCAAGGGCATGACAATAATCTCCCAAAACATCTTGTTGATGGGTGTCCAATTGCAATTACACAAGCAGCAACTTGTGGGCAGTCGATCGAGTTCATGATTAAGGTTGCTTTAGACATTGCAAAGCAGTGGAACTGGGACAAGGGAAAGGCCACAAGACTTATCAGTGACATGCAAACATACAACCTAATGCACTCACCATTTGCAGGTGGGAGTGTAGATGGTCTTGTATGGTGGGAGAACCTCCCAGTCAATTCCAAGGAGCACCCTCTCAAATCGCTGGCAATCACAATCCTATCCATTGTTCCACATGCTGGTGATGTCGAACATTTATTCTCAGATCTCGGGAGCACACAGTCCCCTCAACACCGTAACTTATCAATTTCAACCTTTGAGACTCTTGGGAAAATCCATGCCAACCTAAACTACCATTTGCATGCAACAAAGGTTGCAAATGGCGAACAAACCTGATACCACCATGCGCACATGTATACACGCACACAGCCAGGGATCAATCTTGATGTTGCAAAGGACTTAGAGAAGAATTTTACCTGGGTTCTGCCACTTGTGGGGCAAACTGTTGAAGATCTTGCCGGTCCCGAGGCCATCTCATTGGAGAATGTTGATGCACTTTTCTCAGAATTTGAGCAAGAGTCTGTGAGTGAGCAAGGTGGAATTACTAGTGGTAGACTTGGAGGTGTATTAGATGGCACTGTTTACAGTTTCAACGAGTTGGATTGGGTTGATGAAGGGCTTGAGGCCCTTGTGCCTTGCACTGATGATGAAGCGGTGATTGCTCATGATGGGCAGGGTCGTGAAGGGTGGGATGCGGCAATGTTGATGTCGTCAAGCGGTTTAGATTGTCCATAACTGTTGTCAATTGTTGGTAGTTGCACATTGCATCGAATTCAAGTTTTGCCAGCTTGGCACAACTGGCATAACCGCGGCTTTTGCCAGTTTTGCCGGCACAACTGGCACAATCATCTCAAAATAGTTCTGCCCACAGCACTAACTGGCAGCCTGAGACACCGAGACCGAGACTGAGAGACTGAGAGACTGAGATAGGGGACTGAGATGAAGACGTTCTCTTCAAGTTTGATGAATAGGCTTCGATGAAGAGGTAGTCAACGCACAGACACCAAGACCGAGACCGAGACCGAGGCTGAAACTGAGATTGAGACTGAGAGACTGAGATGGGCCTGGGGGACTAAGATGAGGAACTGAGAAGCGTTCTCTTTGATGAAGAGGTGGTCACGGTCAATGC
>JBBPUM010000126.1:0-28546 GCA_038094695.1 Chiua aff. virens
TTCGCTTGGGAATCCGCGAAGGTGTTGCTCATTAATATTGGCTCAGGCTTATCAGTCCTACCACCCATATAAAGATCACCAAAAGGTCTATCTCCGGTGGTACGTCAGGGGCCTCACAAACGATTACACAAAATGAACCACAGTGCGAGCGAATGAAGATATCAAACCCAATACTATTGGGAGCGTACAGGGGCAAAATCTGCTACGGAAGACCCGAGATTGTAAAGTACCCGAAACATCCTGGGCGCCGACAACCAAAGAGACAAGAGAGTAAATCGACGTAGTAATCGAGCTAGGATCGGAGACGACAGGAGAGACCGGATCTAGGGACAGAGTAATTGCCAGTCGCTGGGAGTCTGACATCGTGAAAGTTCCATTAGATTCAGAATGGCGCATCATGGGGGTTGGTGGAGCAGATGACCGGAGGTGTTTATATTCAAGTCTAGGCCCAGAGACTAGACCTAGGATACATATAATTCCCAATCCGACAAGGTTGTATCACCAGCGGTAGTTTTGTCTAGTATGCCTATCTTGAATTTGATGCCGCGGGTGTCGATCGGAAGGCGAACGTCAAGGTTTTTGGGGTAGGCTGATCAAGATAGGAATCTGCTTGACAACAACAGGGACCGATACGAACAAACTCCCCATGGCAATCGGGATGTTCTCGGAATGGCGTTTTCAAGGTATAGGTGGGCGCGCCGAGTGGTCCCGAAGTTAGCTGCACGTTCGTATTGCGTGCATGTGAGGGATGTCGACGTCAAACGCGACACTGGACGCGCGTCAAATCGGAGGCGTTGTTTTGGTTCTAGACCGCGGAAAAGGGACATCACCGCACAAGATTGGAAGGTCCGGCATCGGACCGGACGATGCCGTGAGGTTGGACGCGGACACTGCCAGTAACTTGCACTTGCTGTTCATCGTCAACACCAGCGACCAACACCCCGAACGCGACGTCGAGACCCCCTAGGCTCTTGGATTACCCTTGTGAGTGGGTTCTCGGCTCTTGCAAACGCCGACGTGCAGTCCGTAACAAAGGTGTCCTAATTCAGCACACCAACCTCAAATCCTCCGTCAGTAACCCAAATCCATTCTCGATTCAGCAGATAATCTATTTCCCTCGTGCATATAAGCTCTTGCTCGCCTTCCCTCTCTTTCTTCTCTGTACCACCATGTCAATGGACTCCTTCCAAGAACCTTACACCCGCGCCGGCGACGACATCTCTCTCGACGCCGTCCGCGAGCAAGTGCGCGCTCTCGAAGAGACTCACAAGGCCCATGGCGTGCAACTCTCGGGCAGAATCGTCCACGTCTGCCACTACCTCCCTGTCGTCCCTACCCTCATCAACCACACTTCACCGGCTGCCGCGGGCATCCTCAGTCCTCCTCCGTCCCCACCTACCCTCACTGGAGACGTTCCTGCTAGCCCTACTGGCGATAATGGCCAGCCAGGACAACCACAGTTGCCCTCGGTTCCTTCCAAGCGCTGGAAGCTGGCACCCAGGTATGGCCACTCTGCAATGATCTCGGGTATCCGCTCCCTCTCTGCTACCCACGACCAGCTCGTTGTAGGGTGGACAGGTGATATCCTTTCATTTCCTTCCGAAGGTGCCGCTTCCGCCGAGGAGAATCCAGGAAGCGTTGGTAGCGTGGACCATCAGATTCCGAGTCATCTTGTCACCCAGGCTGATAGAGAGGCGTTGCAAACGGAGCTAATCGGGTACGATGAAGACGGCCAGGGTCAAGGTATTGAAGGGAACAAGGGCAAGCTCGAGTATGTTCCGGTCTGGCTGGAGGACGAGGTCGCGCACGGACACTATGAAGGGTTTTGCAAAACCAGTGCGTGTTTTTCTTCATGACCACTTTTTCTTGTTGCTGCGATACGGCAATCTTATCGGGCCGTATGGCACTCGGCGGCTTTCGCTCCGCATTGTCGGCGCACGATTTCCATTTATATTCTCGAAGCGATATCTTTGGGGATGCTTGATCGCTTCCAGATAATCACGTTCGATCCGCCCTATGGGTACCCATAGAAACCCTGCTCGATGATCGCCTTTGATTTCATTGATCTCTTGATCTTTTCAACCACACTTCGTGGTCGCCGAGTGCTGAGTATATGTGTATCGATGTTGTTGACTGACGTCACTTCCAATGTTCTCTTGCCTCAAATGACACGCTGACACCAACTTGAAGCACTTTGGCCATTATTCCATTACTTGCTCTGGCAGGATGTTGCCACAGAGTATGCGTCAGCGGATGCACACTGGGTACACTACGAACAGGTACGCTAAGTTTTTTTTGTTACATTCGTCGATGTTGATTCTCATTTCGACGCAATAGGCACAGCAAGTCTTCGCAGAGCGTATCGCGTCCATACTTAGACCAGGCGATCTTGTTTGGGTACACGATTACCACCTCCTTCTCGTACCAAAGCTATTGCGAGGTGCAGTAGGCGAAAAGGGGACTGACATGTACGTCCACTCCCGTTTCGTTCGTAAATTCATCCTGATAACGGTTCCTCCACAGAATAATCGGTCTATTCGTCCACACGCCTTTCCCGAGTTCAGAGGTATTCAGATGCCTGCCGCGTAAGTTGAAACTGTCAATTTAATTGTCCTTGCAAGATCTTATGTGCAAATCAGGTCGCAAAGAGATCCTCGATGGAATGCTCGCTGCCAACCTGGTTTGTTTCCAGACTTACTCGTATTCCCGCCACTTCACATCTACCTGTGTCCGCGTTTGCGGATACGAGACGACCACCCGTTCTGTACCGCGACCCACTCCCCCGAATGCTCTGAGCACTGGCTCACATCCGTCTTCTACCAATCCGCCGTCCAGCTCCCCTGAAAATAAATATATAGGTATTGACGTACAGGGGCACATTGTTTCTGTCTCTCACTGCCCTGTCGGCATTGATGCTGAGCGTGTAGCAAGAGACACGCTACGACCCGGTGTTCAGCCCAAGTTGGAAGCTCTCCGGGCGTTGTATGCGGATAAGAAGATCATCGTGGGAAGGGACAAATTAGATGTTGTCAAGGGAGTTGTCCAAAAGGTATGTCCCCATCTAGGGGCAAGATTTCCCCTACTCCGCGTCTGTCCGTTCCTGGATTTGACATACTGATGACTTCTAACACAGCTTCGTGCTTTTGAGAAACTCTTGCATGATTACCCTGAATGGCAAGGCCAAGTCGTACTTATTCAGGTGACGTCGCCGTCGCTCACAGATTCACCCAAACTGGAGCGTCAAGTCTCGGAATTGGTCGCCCATATCAACGGAGAATATGGCAGCTTAGATTTTATACCCGTTCATCATTAGTACGTCATTCCTGAATGCATGTGCCCTCCAATCTCGTCGATATTGAACGCTGATTCTTTTGCATGTTGGTAGCCATCAATCGATCAAAAAGGATGAATTTTATGCACTTCTTTCAGTCGCAGATTTAGGTGTAATTACACCACTACGCGATGGTATGAACACGACTTCGATGGAGTTTGTTATCGCCCAAGACCGTACGAAACGATCGCCGCTCGTCCTGAGTGAGTTCATGGGTATCAGTCAGCACATGAGTCAAGCATTGCAAGTTAATCCCTGGGATCTCGGGGTAGGTATTCTCGTATCAACGCTGTGATACGTGGTGTTTGATTGGCTTGTTCTAAAGGATGTTGCGGCAGCGATGAATGCTGGTCTCCTCATGTCCTCGACCTCCAAGGAAGCTAGACACGCCGCGCTCTACCAAATCGTGACCACGCACACCTCACACACGTGGGCAGCACTGCTCGTTAAGATGCTCTTGTCACAGATCAATGGACAGACGAGCTCTCGTGGGACACCTTATCTCCCCAAAGAACTTATCAAATCCAAATACGACAGCGCAAGTAAGCGCCTGTTCTTGTTCGATTATGATGTACGTATGCTCGTCCAACTATTTTGATTCTGGTGTTGATACGATAACATTGGATTCTTAGGGTACACTTACACCCATTGTAAAGACGCCGTCCATGGCGGTCCCTTCGTTTGACGCGCTGAACGCCCTCACGAAGCTGGTTTCCGATCCTCGCAACATTGTCTACATCGTCTCTGGTCGTGATCAGGCGTTCCTGGAGATGCACCTCGGACACATCAGACACCTTGGCATGAGCGCCGAACACGGTGGATTCATCCGTGCCCCCTTCAATGGTAACGGAACTACCACCATGGATAACGAAGATACCTGGGTCAACTTTACATCACAGCTGGATATGGGATGGATGGATGAAGTGGCAGAGATCTTTAGATACTATACGGAGCGGACGACGGGAAGTCACATCGAGGTCAAGAAGAGTTCGATCACGTGGCATTATCGGTCGAGCGATCCCGAGTGGGGGTGAGTTGTCCCGTTTTCGCTGATCACTTATTTCCGGTCCTTGATAGACTGAGCGCTTACTGATGGATATCCCGTAGACTATTCCAGTGCAGACAATGTCAAGACTTACTGGAGAACAACTTGGCGCACAAACGTCCCATTGAAGTATTGGTTGGGAAGAAGAACCTTGAGGTTCGCCCGTTGGCTGTGAACAAGGTTCGTTCCTTCTCCGTCCGAGATCGCCCAACCTTGCTTAGATCTTCCTTTGCACGTATTCTAAAAATAGGGCGAGATCGTCAAGCGTATTTTGTACATGAACCCCGATGCGGAATTTATCTTTTGTGCGGGTGATGACAAGGTGCGTCATGCGGTTACTTCGTCGATGGTCGAACTCACGACCCCCTCGTGGTAGACCGACGAAGACATGTTCCGAGCGCTGCATGTCTTCCCACCCAACGCGACAGGCAAGGTCCACCTCGAACCTCCAATATCGGTCACCCTCGTCGACGACACCAACGGGGTTTCCCCGACGCCTGTCGAATTGGCAATCGCAAGCGATGCGATTTTCACGACGGCCGTCGGACCGAGTACGAAACGGACGTTGGCGAGTTGGCATGTGACGACGCCGGGAGAGGTCGTCGATCACATGCTGCATCTCGTTGGTGAGACGAGTCGGGGTGGGACTGCGTCTGGGCCTGGTACCGGACACGAGGCGGTTGGCCATGGGGCCGGAGAGGAACCCAAGAGTTATATGTGAAGTAGAGGTTGAGGACGACGATATCCATTAATTTCTTTCTCTCTTCCCTTGTCGTCTTCGTTGCTTTGGGGGTGTTCGTCATGTGCGTTGATTATTTATCATGGTATCAAGTTAGAGGTGGATATCTTGATGATAGTTATATGTCGCTGGCGGGTGTGCTGTGGAGTGTCGCAGGGTTACAATGGCAACATGGTTGGTGTAGAACTCAAACCCGTCTTTCCGAGTCCGGTACCACATTCTCTAAGAGTGTTGTGACCTCGCAATCTGGCCGATAACAGAAGGTTCAAATGTACACCCTAAGTTGAGACGGGGGGATGGACAAGGGTGTGGGGCCTGTGAGATGCGAACAGATCCAAGATGTCAGGTATTTGAACAAGGAGCGTTAGCCAGACGGTGACTACGGGCCTTCCTTCAAGTTTGCTTCTGCCCCCACCATATTGCTCATCCACCACTGGCAGTTGCAGCGGCAGCAACAGTGCTCGCTCGTCTCAATGCACCGACTATCACTCCCTTGGGAGTCCTATTCCGGCACCTCGCAGTTCGCGCATTCTGTCCCGGGTCCTGGGCTGGAGAGCGGACTCTCGCGCATTTCAGATTACTGCAGCTGAGTGAATACAAATAGGATTCCAAGACCTGACAACATTCTACATGATGAACATAGCACATCGTACTGGATGCATACTATAAAGTACGGTAAGCACTCAGCATAACAATGCGTTGTACTTGACCTCTACGCATTGCTAGTCAACGCAATTGCTTCCTTCCTCAATTTCGTAATCTCTGCTTCCGACAAGCTGTAACGCCATATTAGCGTCTCTATCTCTTGGAACACCCGGTCCTGCCCGGCAAGACCAGTTTGCTTCTTGTTGAACCGTTTTATAGAGTCGTGAACCGCCTCCTTTTTGCCCTCGCATTCTTTGATGGCACGGTTGACAATATCCTTTCCCACAGAGCCATCTGGGGCTAGTAAGAAGATGACCTGCATGACACAGATCAGGTCCACAATATAACACATGAGGACCTCAACGTCAAGTATACTGAAAACAACACATGAGCTACTTTGATTCCAATAGGTGGTGATGGTATCACGCACGCCTCTTTGTATGAGTCATACGGGAGGCGTAAGACAGTTGCAACATTTTTTGCCATATCCGAGAAGAATTTTGGGTCGTCCAAACTGGTCTTCCAGGAATTGCTGTAAATCAATTTGGTTAGGACACTGCTTGAAAGGATATTTTAAAGTGTTGGGATCAGATCGGTGACTCACAGAATTGACGGTGAAATGTTGTCGGGAACCAAGTCTTTGATCAGCTTCTCATCCAGCGAGCCCTATCTTGCATTTGAGACAGTAGTAATCAATCCATGAGAAAGGGACGTACATAGTCCAAGTCAGTGAAGTTCCAAACAGTAACGATGTCCTCGCGAATGACTTCTAGGCATTCCTTCAACGTGTGGCCACGAAGGACGGCACTCATCAGGAGGTTCTTCCAATACTCTACAAGTCATAGTCGTTAGCCATTGATCGATTTTTTGTTTGCTGAACGCACTTTGCCCTCCGACCCTGCGAGTTGAACACGTCGAATAAATAACTGGAATGGATTAGGGACCTCAACGAGACACATACTCTATCGACAACCTAATCTTCTCTTTGAAGTCAACTCGCTGAGCAATGGATGCCATAGCGCGCGGCGCCTCGTCGATGGAATGTTTGGCCATGTTCTCTTGCGTAGCCTCCATAAGGGTGGAAACCAGTATATAATATCCTTTTTCAGCTAAAAAAAACACCATTAGACATAAATCCTCAATGGTCTACGGTTCGTTCTCACTCACCGGAAACAGCGACACATGTAACATCGCGCTCCGCAGCTTTCTGCAGAGGCTCAATGCAATATTTGTCTAAGTGCTTTTTCCTACGGGACTCCGGGGGTTCGTTGTCTTGTGCTTCGAGCTCGAGTTGTATGTCGAGCAGGTCTACTTTGGTGAGTACAACAATGAGAGGGACTGTAGAGCATACGTAAACTCTATGATCATGCACAGCAGTAAGTACACACTGTTGCCGAGAGCATCACGTTGATTTTTTAATAACTGCTCCACGCCTCGCTCGACGAGACGTCCCCCAGAGTAGGGTGTCTCCACGCAAAGCCTGATCCTTACATTAGCTAGACTGATCGGTGCAATTGGCCTTCTTACCAAATTGCATGAAGTTGGTCCTCGAGTCGAGGCATGGCCTGTCTTCGTTTAACGAAGTCCTGGACTACTCCGATGTTTCGTGCCTCGCCAGCTTCAAAACCAAGGCTGTCATGCACCACAAATCGCTCGTTCTGCGCAGAAATAAATTCTTTGTCAATGTCGGCTTTACCTCTGACGGTTCCCGACACGTGCTTAGAGGAGTGAGTGAGTCAGCGCTGTACGGTGTTCTGCACTTGAGTCACTCACCACATCTTTGACACCGAACATCTTTTGAATCAACGTGGATTTACCGACCCCGGACTGGAGAGGGATGGATATATGTAAGTTTACCTCAACGAACTAAAGATGATTACATTTCCAATGATCAAGATTCGAAATCTAGCGGCAAGTCTCAGCATATGGAAGTCGCATACGATAAGCATGAACTTACTTTGCACATGTTCGTATTAGGTCATCTGTCGTCGGGATTAATTTTCCGGGTGCTTGAGAGTGGGATATTTGATTGTCGGGTTTGGGCATTTGATTGTCGGGGTGAAGCGTTGGAGAGCCGAGGCCGAGCGTTCGAAAGACAGAATCAGACATTTGAGGGTCTGGGGTGGGTATTTGAGAGTCGGGGGCAAGCATTGCAGAGGCGGTAGCCGCCGCAGAGTCAAGAGCAGGCATTAGGGAGATGGACGGACAGCTGGCAACCACCTCCACATTTCTTAACGTTTTACGATACGCTGTCAGTCAAGATAAGAAATCATAGGCCCCCCACAATTTCACGAAGGTAACCTACTTTTAATACCCTTGTCTTCGTGCATGCATCCGGCATCTCGTAGATCAATGTCCACAACAACACTATATCCCTTCCGGAATCGCGAACTACAGCGGGCCGATACGAAAATGTGATCGTCCGATGTAACGGCACTGAGGTGTGGTCAGTCTTCCATGTGCAAAGTACCCAACAAGACTTACAGGAAAGGCAACAACTCTGCCTTGTGTGTGTCGCCTGCCTGTAGAGTGGTCTCGATATTTTTTACCAAACTCTCAGTGTTGGTGCTGAGTTTTATGGATTCGACTCTCTTCTGGGATTGCCTCGCGAGGCTGACATGAATGGCTAGCAGGAACGGGTTGAACAGGTTGAAGGTCTACTCGGTAGAAGTGCCTTACTTGAGATGGAGAGTGGAGCAGGATGAGTATCAGACATTCTCAGGCAAGTGTGGTGATGCGTGGTAGAACGCAAGACGGGGCGGCGAGGATGAGCGCCGGTCAAGGCTGGAACTTCATGCTTCGGACATGCGGCATACGTGAGGCCTGGGCGTTGCTTGCCATATTATCAATTTCAGCGAGCGCTGGTATTCCGCGTCAGGGTTTCAATTGAGGATGTTATTGATAACCTTAAATCTTGGATTACCAGAGCATCAGACTAGCAATGTTGTCAGACTCAGAGTGATTCGAGTGTCATAGCGCAATAAGCGAATACCTCAGATGGTCATGGTGTGCCGTTGACACAGTTCCAGTGACATTCTTCGTGCTGCAGACTGCAGTCGTGCGTCAATGACTCGCAAGGGACGCGGAGTACAATGAGCGGCCCGGGAAAGCTTACCTCACCGGTAAAGGGGTGTGGCAACTTTATATTTATGTTGACCAGTAATCACTGTGGGAAGTGAAAACATTGAATTTAAATGATGAGAGGATTGAGAACTCATGTAGTGTAGCAGTGAATTTCAGTGTATCTCATAAAATTGCTACTGAAATCCACTGATTATTGGACTGGAATTTCAGTACACAAAGTACTGAAGGTGACATCTGTTCAGTACAATCTGTTGTTAATCTCAATGCTTGCACCTTTTTTTTTCAGTCCTTTAATTCATGAATTTCACTACATGATCTGGCTAAAATATACTGCTAATTACATAAAAAATCATCACCCAGCCCTAGGTTACTTGGTGATTATAGACCTGATGAGAAGTAACTCTGATATCCCTTCATTAATTGTGTAACCATGGCAGGAGTTGAACTCATGACCTTGCACATCAAGGTCAGGACCTCATCCCACTGAGCTATATGAGCAAGATACAAGTAGAGTAATTTGGCAAATTAGACTAGGATTTGGATGTATCAGATTCCCAATACACATATCTAACTAGAATTTTGAGATCTTATCACTGGCAGTGAGATTCACTGGTTCCAAATTCAGCATTCATGGTACTGAATTTACCTATTCAGTACTTCAGCCCATGAACAGTGAATTTCATTGATCCCATTTCAGTGGTCAGAGTGCTCAATTTATCATTCACTACATTGGCCTGTGACCAGTGAAATTCACTGGTTCCAAATTCAACATTCATGGTACTGAATTTATCTATTCAGTACTTCAGCCCATGAACAGTGAATCTCATTGGACCTCTTTTCAGTGTCCAGAGTGTTGAATTTATCATTCACTACATATGTCGAGCCGCGGGGTCGACGAGTTAAATTATGGGTTTGTGACGGTGAGGGTCAAGAGTGGACCGGAAGTATACGCGTGTCACGCGACGACCAACGTTCAGTATTATCTGTAGATAGATGCTGGAAGCAGCTTAAGGGCGGTAAGGAGGAATAAGGGAACCTGTGATCACAATTCACCTCGTACGAGCTGCAACTTTTTCCAGTGGTACAATGAGCTGGCCCACCTGGTCGAAGAGTCCCAGTAACACGTTTTCCAAAATGGGCCAGGCATTGTAACGATGAGAAAAACAGGGCCTAATCTCGGCGGTTTTCAAAGGAAGATAAAGTATATGTCCAAGACGATCATGACCCAAGACGCGCACTGTTTTCAACGACGTCAAGATAATCATGCTAGCTGCGCCGTTTTCAACGTGTGGAGAACATTTTGTCAGCGGTCAGTGCGAGCAATTTATGGAATCAATCGAAAAGGAATATCATGATGGTTGGATGATTGGGGCGAGTCGCCATATTGTAGGCCTCGTTGATTGTGTCAGTGAGATAAAAATGAAAAGGTGACAAGTAGGTCCAGAAAGTTTGGAAGAGCTTCGTTTGTCAAGGCTACCGAAGGTTCCAGTGGTATAAAGGCAGTGATACATTTCTATTTCATTTCTCGCGGCACTAGCGTGTATGCACAGAGGCTATGCGAAATGAAGTGGGGAGACGAAGCTGCGTCGTCGAGGCTAGAACTGCCGGTGTAGCTGTAATTAGGATCGCGTTACCACCACCGATCCAGGAGGCGATGATCGTATGTGGGTAGGGCAAGTGGGGCATTCATTACCCATCTCAAAGTCGGTTGATGGCAGTTGGTAAAGAGGGTGGGCGGTCCCTTTGAATGGGCAGAATTTCGTTGCTATCATGTTGTGAAGCGCCGTCGACTATGAGCGAAGAGCTTGTAAACCTATAAGGGTATGGATATTAGCCAAAAGAAACTGTGGATGAACTGTGTGATGATAGACTTGGAAGCTATACCGCACGCGAGTTTCTTGAATGACGTGGATAAAGGGGCAACAACAAAGACACTTAAATAATTAGTAACTGTCGGAAAGACGCAAAGTAAGCCGCATCCTCCCTTCGTTGTGACGAAGAAATCCTTTGACTCGGACAAAACTCGGGCGTGGTAAATTGGTTCCCATTTGGCCTGTCCGTCACCAACATGATCTCTCTGGTACCTCTGACTTCATCGTCCTCCACTCATCGCAAAAGTATAGATCACCTCAGGGTGAAACTATATATATATCTCAGGATTCGCCGGCCTCAGAGTCGGGCAGACGGCCCACACAACAACCCCGCGTCTCTGCAACTATGAACAACACGAGGAGTTTACCCGTGGTGGAAGCCTGACAAACTTGAACGCCCTAGGAATCGTGTCTCGTCCTGTCAGTAGGCCGAGTGCGCTCTTGCATTCATATCCTTCCATGATCTCTACCCTATGCGCCTCGCATATGTCAACCATCTTGGTGTCGCTGGTCCCTTGTTGCTAGTCTTTGATGTACAGAGCGCTTGCTAGTGGACATCTCAGGCTCGTAGACTTTCAATGCAAATGATGTCAAGACTTGCTGGAGCACAACCTGGCGCCCAAGCGTCCCATCGAGGTCATGGTACGGGTCGGTAAAAAGAACCTTGAAGTTCGCCCGTTGGTTGTGAACGAGGTCCGTTCCCTCTCCGTCAGAGATCGTCAAGCGGATTTTGTGCATGAGCCCCGATGCGGAATTTATCTTTTTATGTGGGTGATAACAAGGCACGCCATGCGCTTACTTCATCGATGGTCCAACTCACAGCGCCTTCGTGGTAGACTGACGAAGACATGTTCCCAGTGCTGCGTGTCTTCTCACCCAACGCGACAGGAAAAGTCCACCTCGAACCTCCATTATCGGTCACCCTCGTCGACAACGACAGTATTCCCCTGGCGCCTGACGAACTGGCAGTTGCGCGCGATGCGATTTTCACAACGGCCGTCGGCCCGAGTATGAAACGGATATTGGCGGGTTGGTATGTGACAACGTTGGAAGAAGTCGTCGATCACATGCTCCATCTTGTTGGGAGACGAATTAGGGTGGGATACCTACGTCTGGGCCTGGCGCCAGACACGAGGCAATTGGTCACGGGGCTAGAGAGGAACTCAAAGAGTTATTCGTGAAGTAGAGGTTGAGGAAGACGATATCCATAAAATTTTTCTCTCCCCTCTGTTACCTTCGTTGCTCGGGCTCTGATCGTCGTGTGCGTCGACCATTTATCGTAATATCGGGTTAGAGGCCGATGCTAGTTGTTACATGTCACTGGTTGGAGTGTGCCGTCTTGTGTCGCAGAGTTTACAATATTAATGGCAGTATGGTTGGTGTAGAATTCAAAGCCGTTGTCCTGTACTCCATTCTTGAAGAGTGTGACGACTACCTCACGATCAAGCTGAGGACAAAAGATTCCCCCCCGAAGTGGTGACAAACAGTGGCTCGCCCATTTCGGATTACTGATGCTTTGTGGGGTATCATAGGATTCCAAGTGTGATCAACGTTCCACATGATGAACGTAAGTTAAGTAAAGGTTATAGCACTGTCTGTGTACTGAAAAGTACGGTAGAGGTTCAATTCAATAATGTGTTGCGTATAACCTCACCTCGCGTTGCTAGTCGACGCAGCCGCATCCTGCCTCAGCTTCACCATGTCATGTTGTGACAACTTGTGACGCGAGATCAATTCCTCTATCTCTTTCAACACCAGGTCCTGCCCTCCTCCGGCGCGAACGGCCCGCTTCTTGTCGAATCTCCTGATTGACTCGTGTACCTGCTCCCTTTTGTCCTTGCTGAATTCAACAGCACGGGCGACGATGTCGCGTGTCACAGGGCCATCCGGGGCCAGTAAGAAGATGACCTGCATCACACAAATCAGGTCCACAATGTACGACATCAGGATCTCGACGTCAAGCACGCTGAAGACAACACATAAGCTACTCGCATATCAAGGGGTAGTGGTGACGTCACGCACGCCTCTTTATACGACTCGTAGCGCAAGTTTAGGATAGCAGACACGGTGCTTGCGATATTTTTTACGAAATCTGACAAGAATTGCTCGTCGGCTAGCGGGAGCCAGGCACGTCTATAAGTAAATATGTGGGTAAAATGCCACTTGAAAGGATACTTTGCAAAGTGCCAGGACCAGATCCGCGACTCACATCATTGGTGGTGAGATATTGGCGGGAATCAAGGTCTTGATGAGCTTCTCGTCTAGCAACTCCTATATTACGGTCAAGACATGTAGCAGGTGATCCAAGAGAACGAAACGTACACAATCCAAGTCAATGAAATTCCAGATAGTAACGACATCCTTGCGGATGACTTCCAGACATTCCTTTAACGTGTGGCCACGAAGGACGGCACTCGTCAGGAGGCTTTTCCAGTACTCTGCAACACATGTCATCAGCAGTTGATCGATTTCTGTCTGCTGAACGCACGTTTCTTTCCGATACTGCGAGCCAAACACGTTAAATAACTGGACCAGAATATGGATGCCAACAGGACACTTACGCTATCGACATTTCAATCTTCTCTTTGATGTCGACTCGCTGGGCAATAGCTGCCATAGCACGCGGCGCTCTGTCGATGGAATTATTGGCCATATTCTCTTGTGTAGCCTCCATGAGATTGGAAATCAGTATATAATATCCTTGTATAGCTGAACATCATTAGACACAGATCATCGATGGTCTGTAGTTCGCTCTCACTCACCAGAAACAGCGACACATGTGACATCGCGCTCTGCAGCTCTCTGCAAAGGCTCAATGCAATGCTTGTCCAAGTGCCTTTTCCTACGGGACTCCGGAGGTTCGTTGTCTCGTGCTTCGAGCTCCAGTTGAATATCGAGCAAGTCCACTTTGGTGAGCACAATAATGAGAGGAACTATAGAGCACGGATAAGCTCTACAATCCTGCCGAGTAGCACATACACACCGTTACCGAGAATATCACGTTGGTTTCTTAATAGGTGTTCCACGCCTCGCTCGACGAGGCGTCCGCCAGCGTAGGGTATCTCCACGCAAAGCCTGGTTATTACGTTTAGCCAAACTAACCGGTGCACTTGTCCTTCTTACCAAATTGCGTGGAGTTGGTCCTGAAGTTCAGGCATGGCCTGTCTTCGTTTGACAAAGTCCTTGACGACTGCCAGATTTTTTTCGTCGCCAGCTTCAAAACCAAGGCTATCGTGTACCACAAATCGCTCGTTCTGCCCAGAAACAAACTCTTTGTCAATGTCAGCAACACCTCTAACGTTTTCCGACGGGTGCTTGAAGAAGTGAGTGGGTCGATGCTGTACGGTGTTCTGTGTTCGTGCCACTCACCACATCTCCGACACCAAACATCCTTCGAATCAACGTAGATTTACCGACGCCAGACTAGGGGGATAAATATATGTAAGTTTATCTCCATGTCCAAATTGAAGATGTTTACATTTCCGATGATCAAGACTCGGAATCTAACGGCAAGCCTCAGCACATGGACGTTGCATGTCATAAGTAAGAACTTACTTTGCACACATACGTATCAACTCGTCTGTCGTCGGGTTTAATTTTCCGGATGCAGGCGCTGGAAGGTCCGGAGCAGGCATTGGAGGGTCGGGAACGAGTATCGGAGCGCTGGGGGTAGGCATTGGAGGTTCGAGAGCAGGCATCGACGGTTCGGGCGCGGGCATTGGAGGGTTAGCAGGCGTTGGAGGATTAACAGGCAATGAAGGGTCAGGGCCAGGCATCGGAAGCTTAGGACCAGGCGCTGGAGGACACCTAGCAACCACCTCCACGTTCCGTATCGCTTTACGATACGCTACCAGTCAAAGTAAGAAATCATAGGTCACGCAGAAGCTCACGAAGATAACCAACTTTTAACACCCTTGTCTTCACGCATGCATTCAGCATCTTGTAGATCAATGTCGACAACCACGTCATACCCCTTCCGGAATCGCGAACTACAGCGAGCTAATACGGAAATGTGATCGTCGGATGTGACGACTCTGAGGTGTGGTCAGTCTCTTATGCACAAAGCACCCAACGAGACTTACAGAAAAGGTAATAACTCCACGTTGTGTGTTCCGCCTGCCTGTAGGGGGGTCTCAATATTTCTCACCAAACCCTCTGTCTTTGTGCTGAGTTTGACGGATTCAACCCTCTTCCGGGAATGCCTTGCGAGGCTGACATCAATGGCTAGCGGGAATGAATTGAACGGCAAGGTCTACAGAGCAGAAGTGTCTCACTTGAGATGGAGAGTGAAGCAGAATGAGTATTGGACATTCTTAGCGCGGATGTGGTGGTGGTAGAGCGCAAGTCGGGGAGGCGAGGAGAGCGCCGGTCGAGGTTGGAAACATGCTTCGAACATGCGGCATACGTGAGGCGATGCTATGATACCAATTCTAGCGAGCGCCAGCCCATCACGTGCCAAGGTTTTAATTAAGGATGAGAGCCGTAAATTTTGATTTGCCAGAGCATCAAACTAGCTGCGTTGTCAGAGTGATTCAAATTTCGCGATGCACCTGAGTGGATGCCTCAGGTGGTGTATCGTTGACATGGTTCCAGTGACATTCCTCGCGCATCAATGGGCAAAGGATGCGGGGCACAATGAGCGGAAAGCTTACCTCACCGCCAGAGGGGTGCAACAATTGCTAGTGATTAATTGATCCATTAGCCAACAGCGACGCTCAGTATGTAAGAACTCGGAAGAGCAAGTCATTTTGTCGTGAAATACATACTATGGGTTCGATGCGGCACTAACACCATGTTGAGGAAAGCAAGTAGTCCTGTCCGAGTCTCCGTCCACGGGCCCAAACAACAGAGTCGCATAAAATTCAAATGTCGCGCGAAATACGAGCACCCGCTCCGAGTCAGCATGATGATGAGTATTCGACAAACAGGCCGAGGGGCCTTCCTTGCTCTCGTCCTCGTTGAGGCATGGCGAATCACGTCCACCTGTTTGGAGTGTAGTCATGGCGCTCCTTCTCCGGGTTACTCCCTTCCATGCCTACTACCACACTTTCTCATGAGTGTCAGAGGTCTTTTTCTGCCGGCACGTCTTCCGTTGCGCGCCACCTAGTCCCCGATATTGTATGTGTGATTTAGAAGTAGTCAGTGTCGTTTGCAGCTGAACACGCTTGCTCGCCTGAATGCCTGTCTATAATATTACCAGGTTTAGATAGTTGACATTTCGGGGCGAGGCATGTTGAACCGCGAGGTCGATGAGTCAAGTTGTGGGTTTGCAACGGCACGAGATAGGTGAAGGACAGGGTGGGCCAGGAGCATACGTGTGACGCTTGGAGCCAATACTGCCACAGACACCCCGGTTTCTTCCGACAGCTTGAACGACGTTGATCGAACGATTTCTCCTGGATTCATCGACATCAGACCAGCTGCACTGGAGACTAAGGAAACATACGGTATCCAGCAGGACGACCAACGTGACGAGCGTTCAGTAATATCTGTGAATCAAGGCTAGAGGTGGCTTAAAGGCGGTTAGGAAGAAGGGAACTTGCGGTCACCACGATTCGCATTGCACAGATTGTTCGACTGTTTCTAGCGGTGCACTGTGCTGGCCCAGACCCTGTCGAAGAGCCCCAGCAACACATTTCAAAAAAGGGCCAGGCATTGTAGCGACACAATTAACGATGATTATCCAGTCACGCCGATCTTCCAATGACTGTGAAGAGCACTCACCAACAGCCAACGCGTCATTTGTGACATTGATCAAGGATGGATGTTACGCATTTCTGTCTCATTTCTCGCAGTACCAGCGTGTATGCACAGAGGTTGCACGGAATGAAGGGGAGAAACGAAATTAGAACTGGAGTCATTCGCAGAAGTACACAATTCTCAAACGAGAGGTTGCCCAATGATGGCTGGCTTAGGAGATATGGGTTGCTGTAGTCAGGATCACGTCGACGCCAGCAGTGGAAAGCGACAATCATGGCGGGGCAAGTTGGTATCCATTAGCACACCCGTATCAAAGTCAGTTGATGCCAGTTGGTAAAGGGGGTGGGCAGTCTACTTGGACGGGCGGGATTTCATTGCTATCAAACTGTAAAGTACCGCGCTATGAATGAGGAATTTGTGAATCTGTGAAGGCACGGATACTAGCCAAAAGAAATTACGAATGATGGTGGACCTAGGAGTCATACCATACGTGGGGCGAGTGTCTCTGGAATACAAATGAAGGACGTGGATGAAGGGGCAGTGACAAGTACCAGCAAGGAATGAAATAAACTGTATTGTGTGATGAAGTGGTTTAACTCGGATATGGTGAGTTGGGTTCCTATTTGGGGGGTGTGACACGAATTGCCACCGTCACCAACGTGACCTCTCCGGTCTGACTTCACTCAGTGTGAAACTATAAATCGTCAGGGTGACACTTTTTATCAGCATTTGCTAGTCCCTCTGAGAATTGGGCAGATAACCTGCACAATAATCCTGCGTCCTTGCAACTATGAACAGCACGAGGAGTCGCTTCGGGTTGACCCATGGTGGAACACCGACAAACTTGAACGTCCTCAGGATCGCGTCTCATCTCGTCAGTGGACCGAGCTCGATAACCTGTCGTGTCCTACTGCCCAGAATCTCTCACGGGTCCCACTCCAACTGGCACGCCGAGCAACTTTACAGGAGTGTGAGTCAGTCGCACATATTAACGGAGAACATGGCAGCATGAACGTTTAAACTTTATACTTGTTGCGTCATCATTAGTACGTCCTCATTCTTGCATTCGTATCCTTCCACGATCTATCTCACCGACCTCTACCACACTGCGAGTTCAGTCTCGGTGTGATCAGATCCTATGCACCTTGCATATATCAAGCATCTTAGCATGACCGTATGAGTGCCGAGCACAAAGGATTCATCCCTGCCCCTTTAACGGCAATGGGACGACTACCACCGTGGACGACAAGGACGCCTTGGATCAGTTTTATATCACGGTTGGGTATAGGATGGATGGGCGAGGTGGCAGAGGTCTTTGAGTGCTATACAAAGAGGTGACAGGAAGTCATAACAAGAGTAAGGGAACGGGTAGTCCTCTTCTCGCTGACCCATTGTTTGCAGCCAAAGACGTACAGTGCGCCTGTTGATGAGCATCTCATGCTCGTAGACTTCCAATGCGGATGATGCCAAGACTTGCTAGAGAATAACTTAGCGCACAAACGACTCACTGAAGCACTGGTCGGTAAGAAGAACTTCGATGTCCACGCGGCGGCTGTGAACAAGGTCCGTTTCCTCTCCAAACCCTGCTCAGATCTTCCTTCGTGTGTACTCCAAAGATAGGGCATCTCAGGCTGTCAAACTGATTCTCCCAATTCGGATTTGCGTAGTTGACGACAAGGTGGTAGCGATGTGCACTTGCTTCATGGATGGTCCAACTCACGACGTCTCCATTCTAGACAGACGGGAACATGTTCCGAGTGCTGCACGTCTTCTCGCCCAGCGCGGTCGGAAAAGTCTGCCCTGTCATTGGTCGCCCTCGTCGACAACAAGCACAGCGTTTTGCCGCCACGTGTTGAATTGGCCGTTGCACACGATGTGATTTTCACGACGGCCTTTTTTTTTGACAGAGTGCGAAATGCGCGTTGGCAAGATGGTACGCGATGGGGTCGGACGAGGTAATCGATTACATGCTGCATCTCTTTGTGGAGACAAGTCTGGGTGAACGCCTGCATCTGGGCCTGGCGCCGAACACGTGGCCCCCGGCCATGGTTACAGTGTCGGTCCAGAAAGGAACCCAAGATTCATTTGTGAACCAGATGTGGTCGAGGAACGGCGATATCCACGGTGTTTTTCTCCTTCCCTTGTTGTCTCCGTTGCTTGGGCTGTTCGTCATGCGCGTTAGTTATTTATCATGATATCAAGCCAGAGCGGTAGATATCTCGGCGAGAGCATTGATTATATGGTGCCGCAGGCACGCCGTATTGCTTCAAGGGGTGATAGTAATACAATAGTGTAGAATGGAAACCTGCCGTCTGGCACTGGGTGTTTTCTTGAACACCGCTGTTGGTTACATCTCCTGCTAGTGACAGAAAAATCACCTCTGAGTAGGAAGGGGTGGCTAACTTTTTAATGGTGCTGGCGGTGACTTTCATTTGCGACCCGCACCTCAGTGCTCAGTTATCGTCAAGTACGGCAAGCCCTTGATACCCAAATATCACGACACCACTGCCTACATACTATAGAGTACAGCAAACATTCAATGCAATAATATATCGTGCACACCTGACCTCACACATTGATAGTCGACGAAGCCGCTTCCCGCCTCAATTTTGCTATCTCCAATTCTGATAACTTGTATTGCGATATCAGTTTCTCGATCTCTCTTAGCACCAGGTCTTGCTCTCCTCCGGCATGAACGGCCCGCTTCTTGTCAAATCCCTTGATTGAGTCGTGTACCTGCTCCCTCTTGTCCTTGGTGAGTTCAATAGCACGGGCGACAATGTCGCGTGTCACAAGACCGTCCGGGGCTAGTAAGAAAATGACCTGCATCACGCAGATCAGGTCCACAATATACGACATCAGGATCTCGACGTCAAGTACGCTGGAAATAACATATAAGCTACTCCCATACCAAGGGGTGGTGTTGACGTCACGCACGCCTCCGAGTCTTTGTATGATTCGTATCGCAAGTTTAGGATAGCAGACACGGTACCTGCAATATTTTTTGCCATATCCGATAGGAATTGCTCGTCAGCTTGTGGGAGCCAGGTACGTCTACAAGTCAATTTGTGATTAAAACGATACTTGAAAGGATAATTTAAAGAGCATTGGCGGGTCCGTGACTCACATGGTCGGCTGGGAAATGTTGGTTGGAATCAAGGCCTCGATGAGCTTCTCATCGAGCGAGCCCTATATTACGATCAAGACATGGTGGTAGGTGATCAAAGGGACGGACCGTACATAATCCAGGTCAATGAAATCCCAGACAGTAACAATATCCGTGCGGATGACTTCTAAGCACTCTTTAAACGTGCGACCGCGGAAGAAGGCACTCTTTAGGAGGTTGTTCCAGTATTCTATGACCCATCACTGCCAGCCGCTGATCAACATTTTATGCGCTGGACGCACTTTTCTTCCCGACACTGCGCGTTGAACACCTTTAATAACTGGACCAGAATACGGATACCCACAGACACTTACTTTATCGACATTTCAATCTTCTCTTTGATGTCGACTCGCTGAGCAATAGCTGCCATAGCACGCAGCGCTTCGTTGACGGAATGACTGGCCATGTTCTCTTGCGTAGCATCCATAAGTTTGGAGATCAGTATATAATATCCTTCTTTAGCTGGAACACCATTAGACACAAATCATCAATGGTCTACAGTTTGCTCTCACTCACCAGAAACAGCAACACACGGAACGTCGCGCCCCGCAGCTTTCTGCAGAGGCCCGATGCAATGTTTGTCTAAGTGGCTTTTCCTACGGGATTCCACGGGTTCGTTGTCTCGTGCTTCGAACTCCAGTCGTATATCGAGTAGGTCCACTTTGGTGAGTACAACAATGAGAGGAACTATACAACATAGGTAAGCTATACAATCGTGTAGAATAGTAAATACACACCGTTGCCGAGGATATCGCGTTGATTTTTTAATAACTGTTCCACACCTCGCTCAACGAGACGTCCGCCGGAGTGGGGTACCTCCATGCAAAGCCTGGCTCTTACATGAGCTAAACTGATCGGTGCAATTGGCTTTCTTACCAAATTGCGTGGAGCTGGTCCTCGAGTCGGGGCATGGCCTGTTTTCGTTTGACAAAGTCCTTGATGACTTCCAGGTTCCTTTCGTCGCCAGCTTCAAAACCAAGGCTGTCATGCACAACAAATCGCTGGTTCCGCCCAGAAATAAATTCTTTGTCAATATCAGCATCACCTCTGATGGTTTCCGACGCGTACTTGAAAGACTGAGTGGGTTGATACCATGCCCTGTACTTGTGCCACTCACCACATCTCTAACATCGAACATCCTTCGAATCAACGTAGATTTACCCACGCCAGACTATGGAGGGGTGAATACATGTAAGTTTATCTCCATTTCCGAATTGAAGATGATTACATTTCCGATGACCAAAATTCGGAATCTAGTGGCAAGCCTTAGCGCATGGAAGTTGCATGCCACAAGCACGAGCTTACTTTGTACACATATGTATCAACTCATCTGTCGTCGGGACTAATTTGTCCTGCGGGCGACAAACAATCTCAACTTCTATGTACGTTGTCTTCTTTCGATACGCTATCGGTCAAGGTCAGCGACCACAGGCAACGCTTAAGTCCATTGAGATGGCCAACATTTAATCCCCTGACTCTCATGCACCCATTCGATACTTTGAAGATCGATGGTAACAACCACCTCAAATCGCTTCCGAGATCGAGGATTACTGCCAGCTGATATACAGACGTGATCGTCAGACTTAACAACACTGAAGTGTAATCAGTCTCCATTGTGCAGGGCATGCAAGAGAACTCACAAAAGAGGGTCAAACTTTTCCTGGTGTACGTCTCCCGCACGTAGGGTGGTCTGGATATCTCGTAGTGGCCCCTCGCTCTCCGTACTGAGCTGAATGGACTCCACCGTCCTTCCTGAATCCCTCGCAATGATAATATTGATGGCTAGCCAGAGTGAGTTAAACATAACTGCGCGCTCAGCAGAGGTTCCTTACTTGATATGGCCAGTAACTCGGTCATTGCTGGTACAGGTGTGATGGAGGAATGAAAGACAGACTGGTACAGAGGGCTTTGTAGAATAGGATTACAACCCAGAGCTCGGCCTAAATTACAAACATACCCTAGGCAGCTGTGAGAAACGCGGGACTACGGTGGAGTTGTATTGCACGTCATGGGCACTGGAGCCACTGTGCCAGGGATCTGCCAAGTTGATCGATGGGAACGATAACGGTGAATTTTGAATTGCCGAGGGGTATTGAACTCGCGGATCAATCGAAGAATGCCCAGAGTGATTAGCCCGGTACAGTGTCATGTGTAGGCTATGAGCATATTCTTTTGGTGAGAGTGAGTGCATGTGTGGTATAGTAATACTGACGCGGTGACATAATTACTAGTCAGTCAAGGTCTTCGTTTCTTTGGATCCCGCGTTAGGACAATTCGCGTCACTTGTGACTCGTAAGCTCCTCTGCCGCAAAAGAAACACATGATTAGCACACAGGGAAGGCGATATGTTCAAGCTCCACGCTTCCAACGATGAACAAAAGCTAGTTGGAGTGGAGTATATCCCTGACATCTTTTCTCCGCGCCCTTGACTCCCTGTCCGTGTGAAAGAAACATGTTCAAGTTGTGAGCTGCCAAAGAAGCAGCAGGTAAGTGTCCGAACACAGCAAAGCAAAGTGAATAGGTCACACCAAATTAGCTATAAACAGTAGATCAAGACTGCTACGCATAGATGTTTTCTGGGCGTCAGAACTCCTCTGGATGACAATAATAAATCCCCACCGGGGCAATGTTTGACATTGGAAACGGTAAGCGCACTGCTGATGCGGCAGATCATTCCAAGGTAGTTTGGGTTCTCCGGTTTTGAGTGTGGTTAATTCACCAGGTATCACGGCATGAATCCTTTCTTCCCAACAAAAATGAGACTCTCAAGAGGATAGTAGCAAGACCACTGCAGGGCATGGTAAACCTGTCGAAATGTGAAGGAAAAGAAAGGAGGGTTATAAAGGAGTTTTTACCGGCACTCAGCCCACGATCAAGAATAGGTGCGAAGAACACGTGGTAGCTACATAAAAACCGTTAATTTCACAAGGACCGTGGTTGCAATGCGCACCGGCGTCAACCAAGCCGCCTTTCTTCTCGACGCTCTCCAACCAAGACCAAAAGATGCCGCAGACCCAAATCGGTGGGTAGTTACGGTACAGAGGAGACTCAACTAGGTCACTCGGACGAAACGGTCTTCGACACAGGCAACTCTAGAGAAGTCTTGGCGGTCATGTTCTCACCCGACGCCAAATATCTCTTCGAATCCAACAGTTTCGACTTGCTGACAAACTTGAAACGGGAAAGCAGTCAGGAATGGATGTGAACGCCATCTCGGTATCAAGAGACGACAGATGGGTAACATGCGGAGCAGATGGAAAGGCAAGCGCGTGGAACTGGGAGCTGCAGGCCGAGAAAGCCAGTCACCGAGCCGAGGGCGGAAAACTGGTAATAGCCATAGATGTGTCACCCGACTCGACTCAGGTTGTGACAGGAACACTTCGAGGGGCTGCAAGTGTGTGGAGTGTCTCCACGGGCTCGGAACTTGTCCTATTCAATTACACGGCTAATGGCGTTCGGTTTTCGCCTAACGGGGAGCGAATTGCAGTTTCGATACCGGTGCAATCTTCCACAGTCACACGGGTCACAAATTGGTCACCATCGAAGCTCTGTTTATCCAACCACACCGCTCGCGTGGGGCCGTGGGCAAGCAATAGCCAGCAATTATTCGCCGCTTGCGAGGACCGCAAAGTCAAGTTATTCAATACTTTGACGGGATCCCTCCTTGTCGAGTCCCAGAGCATAGGTGGGGGTGACCTCGAGTCCATTGCTCCAGCCGCCAGTTTATTGCCGCCTACGCGAACAAGTCAATTTCGTTCTTGGACCCATCCACACTTGCCCAGATTAGTCCCGTCATTAAGGAGGATGGTTGCATTTATTCAATCTCCCTTTCTTCAACCCATCTCGCCACAGGCCGAGAGGATGGAAGAATTACTGTTCGCGGTCTCAGTACCATCCTTCCGCATCTCGTTGATAATGTTGGTATTCATGCCTCTGTCGTACCTGTCAGCCATCAACTCACTCTTCGTCAGCCATCTCCGGTTGAGGAACAAGAACGAGCAGATCCCAATGAAGACAAGTCGCATGACTTGGATGTGGTATGGCCTGGTCGTCTTGTCATTGCGTGGTTTATCTCACAGTTTCATACTAGTCATCTACTCACCGTGGCTCTAAGAACAAGAACAAAGATAGCGATAGCATCGATCTCAATGAGGTATTGTCTTGTCCGAACCTATTTTCAAACCAACTCTCACCGTGCCCCAACTACAATCCCTTCCATAGAGGAGCAGAATGATCGCCAGCGTGCTCGGTTTGAATTTTATCGATCAGAATTTTTTCGGCCTCAGGAAGTCTCTGTATGTCCCTTTGCTTTCAATGTTTCATGTTGTAAACAGCCTGGCGCTTCCCATTAGCAACTGCCGGAAACTGTTACGACTGAACAATCTGCAAACGGAGCCGTTCCCGTGACGGTGAGTATCCGTTCTTTGAGCACGTATCCGAGGACTAAGGATATGGGTCACAATCAGCATGGTCAAAATAGGGTTTTGATCTCGGTTCCAGCGTGGCTCGTATGTTGCTGCCGTGGTACCATAGAAGGAGTCCCTTAATTGTAGCAACCCGTGGTCAGGGTGGCAAGTTTAGACTGCAGGTGTCATCACTCACATGTTTCTCCCCCATTGGCTTTCCTGCAAGTCAGTAGTACGGGTACTATTGTTGTCCCTTTACTAACGCATAGTCACCTGGTGTAAAAGTCTGTCCTTGGCTCGTATTTATACATACTTTAATGTAGAGACGGTCTCGTCGCATTCGTCGCGCAAAAACACACAAAAGCGAGTCGGTCATGCTCTGTGTGAATGTCATATCAGATTAATGCATTTCACATGATGGACATAACGCCACTGCGGGTATACCATAAAGTACGGCAAATCCTCGATGCAACTACGTTTCATGCACACGTGAGCTCACTTGGTCAATCTCACCCCCTGCCTTAATTTTTCGACCTCTGGATGCGACAAGCTGTAACGCGATATCAGTGCCCGTATCTCTTTCAACACCTGATCCTGCCCTAGGTTACGTATGGGCCGCTTCTCGGCGAAACCTTTGATCGCGTTGTTTACTTGCTCCTTTTTGTGCTTGCAAATATCAATAGCACGATCGACAGTATTGCCTTTCACAAGGCTATCCGGGGCAAGCAAGAAGATCACCTGGACGACACAGATCAAGTTCACAATATAAGACATGAAGATTTCAGTGCCATGTACGCTGAAGATGATGCGTTAGTTGCTTCCCTGCTAGATGAAAGGGGTAGTATAACGCACGTCTCTTGGTATTTATCATACGGCCTGCGTAAGATAGCGGCGAAGAGATTTGTGACCTCGTTTGCCGCAAACGATATGAATTGCGGGTCATCCAAGCTGACGTGAGTCGTCCGTGACCTCCTGCAAGCCAATTTCTGGTCAAAACGCTTCGAAAGGATACTTTTGGCTATTTTTGAGCCGGATATGTGACTCACATTGGCTGGGGAGTAGAACCAGTGTCTGCGAGGAAATCGGGGGGGACCAAGGCTTCAAAAAGCCTATCATCTACTAAGCACTACAATACGCTCTAGACAGAGTAGCAAGTAATCTAAGGGGAAGGGACGCACGTCATCCAAGCCATTCAAGTTCCAGACAGTAACAATGTCCTTGCGGATGACTTCCAGACATTCCTTCAACGTGCGACCAAGAAAGAAGGTATTCTTCTGGAGGTTTCTCCAGTACTCTATAATTCATGGTTGTCAAAAGTTGAGTGACCTTCCGTGTGTACTGAACGCACTTTTTTCTCCGATACTGCGACATGAACCATCAAATATTGAAAGAGAGATGCTAACGATGAACTCACGTCACCGACGTCTCAATCTTCGCCTTCATGTCTACTCGCTGAGCAATAGACGCCATAGCGCGTGGCGCTTCATGAATGTAATGCTTGGCCATGTTCTCTTTCGTAGCCTGTAGAAGTTTGGAAACTGGCACATAATAACCTTCCATAGCTGATACACTATCAGAGACCCGGATACAAGACATCAGTTCGCTGACTCACCACAAACAGCGACACATATTACGTCCTGTCCTGCAGCTTTGTGCAGAGGTGCAATGCAATGTTTTTCTAAGTATTTTGTCCTGCGGGATTCCAAAGGCTCGTTGTCTCGTGCCTCGAGGTCCAGCCTTATATCGAGGAGGTCCATTTTGGTGAGTACAACGATAAGGGGAACTTGTGATAGAATATCGTAAGCTACACAATCGTACAAGGCAGCGGAGGACGTACTGTTACCGATGATTCTACGCTGATGCTGTAGGAATTGCTCCACACCTGCGTCAACGAGGCGTCCACCAGAATGAGGTATCTCTACGCAGAACCTGGTTCTCACGTGTCAGCCATACTATCACTATAATGAGTTTTCAAGTTACCAAATCGCGTGGAGTTGGTCCTCGAGTCGATCCATGGCCTGTCTTCGTTTAACGAAATCCTTGACTATCTGCATCCTTCCTTCGTCGCCAGCCTCAAAGCCAACGCTATCATGCACCACAAATCGCTTGTTCTCTCGAGAAGTAAACTCTTGGTTGATGTCAGCTTTGCCTCGAACGGTGTCCGACGCGTACTTCAAAAGAGTAAGTGTTCGAAGCCATACACAGTACTACGTACTCGAGTCACTCACCACATCTTCGACACCGAACATTTTTCGAATCAACGTGGATTTACCCACGCCCGACTAGAAAAGGGTAGACATATGTTAACTTATCTCCACGTCTGAATGAGAGATGATTACATTTCCGATGACCAAGACACGGAACCTAGAGGTAAGGTTCAGCATATGGAAGTCACATACCACGACTACAAACTTACTTTGCGCACTCACGTATCAGGTCATCTGTCGTCGGGACTAATTTTTCAATAGCGGAAGGGAAGGAGTCAGACGCTGGAGGATTGGGGGCAGGCCTTTGAGAGGCGGAGGCGGGCGGCGGAGGGACAGGGTAAGAGGTTGAAGGAACCGAGGGAAGCAGCGGAGAGACGGTCGAACAGCCAACAACCACAACCTCCACTTTTCTTATCGTTTTCCGATATGCTATCAATCAAGGTGAGAAATCATAGGCCGCGCAAAAGTCCACTAAAGTAACTCACTTTTTATACCCTGCTCTTCGTATACACACTCAGTATCCCGGAGGTCGATGTCAACTTGAACTACGTCATGTCGTTTCCAAAACCCCGAATAAACAGCTGATACCAAGATGTGATCGTTAAATTTAACGATCCTGTGGTATAGGTATGAGGAGTCTGCCACGTACAGCGAACACGAGAAGACTCACAAAGGAGGGTCAAACTTCTCTCGATGCATACCACCCGGATTTAGGGTAACCTGGATTTCCCTGAGTGGATCCCCATCCTTGGTGCCCACTTTGATGGATTCAATGGTCTTTTTGGATTGACTCGCAAGGCTGACATCGATGGCTAGCGAGAATGAATTAAACGGAATATCTGCCCAGTAGAATGTCTTACTCGATAGGGTGAATGAAGGAGCACGATTGTGAGACATTGCTAGTGCAGGGGTGGTGGTAGAATGCGAGTGGTGTAGCTAGGAAAGCCTTGCAGAAATAAGAAATGTAACTCTAGCGCTCAAGTTACAAGCATGCTCTGGACATGCGGAATACGCGAGGTTTAGTTTTGTGCGCGTGGCAGCAGTCCAGCCCAAGTCGACAGGATCGATTGTAGTCGTAAATTTGGGATTACATGTGAGGATCAAACCGACAGATTCAAGACTCGGAATCCTCTTGCATATTGAATCATTTCAATGACCTGCGAAGCGAGTGTCGCATGTGGGTTAGGAGAGGATGGAAATGGATGCAGTGGGACAAATAGAAGGTACGCCTGATCATCAGATAATGACAGGCTGTGTCACGTGCCACGGTGGCTGCAAGTCAACTCCCTCTGAGTTACAACTGAATCCGTTGGACTCTTCTCTCGCGACTACTTATCACACTTACTCACTCCTACTTGTGATGACGTTCTCGATATTAAAGCCTTAGGCACACTCAGAGGCTGTTTTTGGAGATGATCATACTCTCCACCCGAGAAAGGACAGAAGATTTACAGAATCAATACGCGTCCGGGTCGTTGCAATTATAGAATTTATAGTGCCAGCTAAAGTTGCTTCGACTTCGTGTTGGAAGACGGACAAGGTAGTGTTCTATTGATAATTATGACACACCTGAGCACTACTGACGGGTAACTCACCGTCTTCGTCATGTAAAGGGCAGAGGTACCTCTGTCACAGTTCAGCCGCGAAACATCTCGTTTTGCGTGGGGTATATTGGAACCGTCCTTTCTGATGGGCTTGCCGCGCATGTCTGCAAATGTGAGGAACTGGTGCACTCTCACAGGCCTCACACCCCAGTTTGTCTTGGACGTGCGTGACCTTTACAGCGCGGTTGAGAAGAGCATCGGCAGAGTTCAGCGACAATGGTGACGAGACTGCTGCGACCATCACGTTCGCTAGCGAATCTCAGCGGTAGTAATGAGGGGAGGTGGATCCTTGAAGGCAGCAGTCCAGGTACGTCATAGGCTGAGGTCTGTCTCCACGATCCAAAGGTGGGTGAACTTGGATAAAGGTTACAGTACGTATGATATTGAAGGATACATAGTCTCAGATCAGCGTCCCACATGTATCCATAATACTACTGCCGGTATGCTATTAAAAAATCTCACTAAGACGCCACTGCCTGCAGCCTTAACTGCTCCACCTCTGAATCTGATGGACTGTACTGCCATATCAAATTTTCTATCTCTTTCAACACCTGATCCTGCCCAAGGTTACGTATAGGCCGCTTCTCGGCGAAATTCTTAATGGTGTCATTTACTTGCTTTTTTTTGTCCTTGCAAACATCGATAGCGCGATCAACACATTCACGTTTCACAACGCTGTCCGGGGCAAGTAAGAAGATCACCTGGACGACACAGGTCAGGTTCACAATATAGGACATGAAAATCTCGG
>JBBPUM010000127.1:0-28394 GCA_038094695.1 Chiua aff. virens
TTTCAATGGTGCGGTCCAACGACCGGTGCGATGTACGTCGATGGCTCTCCGTTTGCATGTGTGTCGTGCGCTGACGTGACTTGTGTGGTCAGGTCGGCGATCTGTTGAAAGATTGGCGACGTATCAACGTCTCATTTACGCGGGCACAGTCCAAATTGATCATTATAGGATCACGGAGGACGCTCTGCGGGACGCCCTTGTTGGCCGAGTTTCTGCAGTTGATGAACGAGCGGGGATGGGTACTAGAGTTGGGGGAGGACGCGGAGAAGCTGCATCCGGTGGTCGCGTCGCCGAGAGTGGCTGTTGTGGGGAAGCAAGGTGGGAAGCGGGGTAGTGGGGAACTGAGTGCTATTGAGAATGGGAACGGGAAAGGCGGGTTGGTGTGCACGCCCCCGAAAAAGCCTAGGACAGCTACGGCGAGGGATGGAGTGTTGAAGGGACGGCCGATATTACAGGATGTGGTTAATGGGGAGTTGTGTCAATGACTTGTCCCTGGACGATCAGGCATTTTACTATAGCTACGGACTATGATTGGATTTACACAGATACAATATACTCAAGTCTACTCTGCTTCTACTCTCGACCGAGTTCCGTTCTGCTGTGATTGGCGGGAACTACGTAAGACTAACGCAGCCTAATTAGGTTAACACTCCTTATCCATGACGACGACCCCGAATCTTTCAGACCTTCTCCGGCCCCTTCAGAACCCTCCAGAATGGCCAGAATCTTCTGAGTCTGTCATTCTCGAACCCTTCGTTTACCTTTCTTCCAAACCAGGCAAAGAAATCCGATCGTCCTTGATCGAGGCATTCAATGTATGGCTCGACGTCCCCCGTCCACAGCTCTCCATCATCTCGCGCGTCGTCCGTATGCTCCACAGCGCAAGCCTCATGATCGACGACATCGAGGATGATTCTCAGCTTCGGCGCGGTCAACCCGTTGCACACCGCATCTACGGCATCCCACACACCATCAACACGGCCAACTACGTCTACTTCCTGGCATACAAGGAGCTGGCTGCGCTGCGGTCCCACGACCCCAGCCCCGTCTGCAATGCCGCACCCGCGCGGGTCGTAGCCAATCACGATTTGGATCTGGTAGTAACGGAAGAGCTGTTGTCGCTCCATCGTGGACAGGGGCTCGAGATATTCTGGCGGGACACGCTCCAGTGTCCGACGGAAGAAGAGTATATTGCCATGGTGAACAACAGTTGAGCCCATCCTGTCGTTGCAGGTGAGGACGTGTGTCGGTTCTCACAAACACTGGCAGAGACGGGTGGCTTGTTCAGGATCGCCGTCAAGTTGATGATGGCGTGTGCGACGAGGAATGTGGACGTGTGAGGGTGCTCGCTGTCGACATGAGATCGTATTGACGCCTTGTCCTAGCGATTACGTTCCCCTCGTGAATCTGTTTGGGGTATACTTTCAGATCCGGGACGATTATATGAATCTTCAAAGTACAGAGGTAGTTGACTAGTGTTTCTTGTTTTTCGTTGATATTCTGATACGTGGACAGTATTCAAACAACAAAGGGTTTGCAGAAGATTTGACTGAGGGAAAATTCTCTTTCCCCATCGTCCATGGCGTACGAGCGGATCATAGCAACCGCGTTATACTAAGTCAATTGACATTTCTCTTCAATGAATCACGAAACTGATTCAAATCTTCAGACGTGCTTCAAAAACGACCGACGACACCGACATTGAAGCATCATACGATCGCTCACCTGCGCAATAACACCGGCTCTTTTAGTTACACGTTGAAGATAATGAGAGGGCTTGAAAAAATGGTATGTAATCCACCAGATGATCAAGCAAAGACAGTGTGGCATTCGTTCCTATTTTGACAAGGTGCGAGAGGAAATCGCAAGACTTGGAGGCAATGGTCAGCTTGAGGCAATCCTCTCTGTTCTGCATGTTGAGGATGACATGAACCAGTGAGGGCACAGTGAACGTTGAAAGATGATATTCCTCCGAGCGCGAGCATTGCACAACGTGATCGCCAGCACGTCAGCATACGTCTACAGTTTTACAGCCGTGATCCGGATGTCGAGGAGACGCCCTAGAAATATGGTTTACTGGCCCACTAGAGTGATCTCATGTTTGCATTTCATAAATAGATGATGCTATGATGGCATACAAAGGAGAAAATGAATCCGTACACCCGGTGCTCTCCGACAATCATAACTTAACCAAACGAAGTTCAAGGACTAAATATCCCGCTGGATCCTACTCATCGTTGAGCGATCGGTGCTACTAGATGTACCTTCTCTTCTGAGGATGATCTATATGCCCGACATCTTCTGGAGTCGGGCTAAGTTCCCGCTTAAGTCAAGGCAACGGATATGATTCGAGAGGAACTGAAGCCATAGCCGAGTAAGCTGCACGTCAGTTCTAGGAAGGAAACACGACTCGCCACCTGGTAGAAGGAAAAACTCGAAATTTGGCGGAGTAATCCCACTCGAAAATGATGCAACAATTCTAAAGCTATGTTCTCTTCTGTTACAGGATACTTGGGGTGGGCACTCACTCTTCGGAGGGAACGTGGGGTGATCTTGGTGGTGCAGAGATTCGTGACATCAGCACGATCGGATTGCACCCAGGAAATTACCAGTACATACCTTTGTTGATTACCACTGGCTAGAATGTCGAGGTCGCTCTCCGGTGCTCTTGTAGTGGTTCTATTCTCGGGCAACGACGGATCATCCGTATGAGAGTTACCATTACCAAGCCATGACGTCACTGATTCGCAAAGTGAGAGAGATGGGGCACAATTCTGCAGGAACTCTTGGATTCGGGAGGCTATCGACTCTGCCGCAGGTCGCTCCTTGATCGATGTCCAGCAGTCATGAATGAGGCCCCAGTGTGAGTCCTCAATCGGCCGAAATTCTGGTCGACCGGGCTTGTCACCCTTCGCCAGGCGTAGAGTGATAGCTGCGTCTACCCGAAGTTCTGACCAAGGTTGTTTCCCGGACAGTACCTGCAACAATATGAGAATGACTCCTGGCTTCGTAGCAGCACAAACAACTTTCCTGGAGGGAAACACAGCCAAATGAGTATATGTCGCTCTTAGTAGTCCGTTCAAACCCTGGTTCTAATCCTAATTGTTCTGGTGCAGTCCACCGCAAGGCACCCGGTCGTGCAGTGGTCCGTTCGAGATAAGTCAATGCTTCAGGAATGTTCCCTACTAGGGAAGAAAACCCGAAATCGGTTAATCGTGCATTATAATCGGCATCGAGAAGAACATTATTCTATTCTGAATTCAGATAAGGAAGAAACAGACGATTCAACTTTGACGCACAGGATTGAGATCGCCGTGAACGATAGGGATCGAATGCACTACCGCATATCATTCTCTCGAGCTCTGGTAACAATTTAAGAGAGCAGCTCACAATAATCAAGCCCGTTTGCAATATCCAGGAGCTATCGTACATAGTCAGAAAGTGCAAAAAGCGTGGATGTTAATGGACCCACAAGCTGCAGTCTGTGAGTCATGGCCAGATTATTGTCATACTTCGCTATGACATGGTGGAGGGAGTCGTTGGTCATCCATAGCGAGACCAACGACATTGCACCGTGCATTCCAAAGCCATATGCAATGCCCAGGAATGGGACAATATTTTTATGCTCGAGTCTTCTCCAGATACCCAGCTCTCGGCGAAGCATCTATGATTGCAAGTGAATCGCGCTTTTACTCAAGTAATCGATGTGGCGATCCTCGTACCTTGGCGGAACGGTTGCTCTTATCTTCATCTATCACGAATGGAAATCTAAGAGCCTTCACTGCAACCTAAAAGGGAGGTCCATGGCAGGCAACACAGGTAAACTATGCTATCCAAACCTCTTTACGTGGACCGTCAAGGTACCAACATCGATAGATGTCACCGAAGCCTCCACCAGCGATGTACCCGTTAACATTCTTAGTAATAAATGGTGTAAGATTTGGAGGAGGAGAGGGGTCAACTCTAAATAGTATGGGTATGAGCAGAGGACGTTGAATTGATCGTTATACAAACAGAAAACGAAAGCCATACTTGAAATTATATCTTTGCCAGTGAGACGGCATAATGAAATCCAAAAATTGTGGCACAGGGCACTAAAGACGGCGGACGTAGATGCCAGCAACTTAAGTGTGTAGACAGTACTATAACTCTTGGAACTACTCACTCCATGACTGAGACCCGATACTTGACCACCATGATGTGGGATAGGCATGGAGTAACATGAGGGTAGAGTTCTGAGATTTTCGTCCTGGGTTATGTCGCACGAAGGGAGAGCAGTGGGTGGGTCTGAAGATCCTTCAAGTAAAGGAAGTACGTGTGGCTGGAATTGGCATGAGC
This sequence comes from Chiua aff. virens, assembly GCA_038094695.1. Lineage (NCBI taxonomy): Eukaryota > Fungi > Basidiomycota > Agaricomycetes > Boletales > Boletaceae > Chiua > Chiua aff. virens. The sequence continues at coordinate 4,339 of JBBPUM010000127.1, forward strand.
GACCATTCGAGAAGGTGAAAGACAGAATTGCCCACTACTACCGAATCGAAAACCAACGCATGAGAAGGAGTTGGGGTGGAGTTGACGAAACCTGGGTTGGACGAATCAATAAAGTTCGTGGGATGAGTCTGAACGAGATTGCGCACTAACACTTGTTTGAATCCGGCGACGGCTCCAAGCCGCCAGGGAGAGAAGTCATTTGCTGGACTCTTTCAGAACTCGGGTAGATGGGATCACCAGATGTTGTATCCCAGAAACGACTCGTCCCGTCGTCGGATGCGCTCGCGAGAGTGGATCCTCTAGGCGAGAGAGCCAGGGAGCATATCTTGTCGCAGTGGCCTGACTGTGACTGCCATGATCGCTGGTAAGTTGATCCGATTTGTGTGCCCGCATCGAAGCTCCAACAGCAGATTGTCTTGTATGAGCCAGAGAATAACCTGATACCATCGTGGGACCACACAAGACTCGAGATTTTGTCTTTATGGCCATCCAGTGGACCAAGGATACGTACATTAGTCGTGACATTGTAGACACTGACGTCCCAATCATTGCCACATGCGAGTTTGCTGCCATCGGGAGAGAAGCAGAGCGAAGAACCGATGACAGCAGGATCCGAGATAGAGTTGACCAGCTTCCCTGGGCCTTCCAGTGAGTAAATTACGACAGCCTGAGTATCCTCGGTGCCAACTGCAATGAATCGACCGTCTGGTGACATAGCCAGTACGGGCGAAGCCCCTAGATGCCTCCACTCTTTGACCAGTTTGTGCGACCTGGCATCCCACACCTTGATGACCCCTGCTATATCACCACTGATGATTTGCGTGCCATCCCTAGTCACCGCAAGCACTGATACTTCCGAATCGTGCCTGTGTTCCATCAACACCCCTTCCTGCTCTCCGGTTTCTACCTCTCTGATCCTGACACCCCCACCTCGAGAACCGCATGCAAGTCGTCCATCAGGTATATAGGCTAGTGCCGAGATATTCTTCGTCTGCATGACCAAGTATGATACCGAGGCTAGCGCCGAGACATTCTTTGTCTGCACGGCCAAAAATGATACCGTTCTACGATTGGAAAGCCTTCTGGGTTCAGAAGCATACTTCATGTCGTCGTCGTGGATTGTCCCTCCTTGATGAATGGGCTTGAGGTGCGTGGTGACTGGCGAATTGTAGTGAGATCGTCTATCAGATACCACAGCTCTGCGAGACCCGGCGGTGAACGTGTTCCTTGAAGGCGGTGCGCATAGTAGCGCCCATACAGCTTATCATGATATTACCATATCGTTTTCTTTCGCCGGCGTCCGATTTATGGCACCTCTGTTCATTGTTTCGTCGTCGCAGGCGCAATGGTCACATTATGCGTGGACTTGCAACGAGCACCTCGACTCGTGCGTACGAAAGGCAACTAGTATTCACTCTTTGATAAGGGCTTAAGTGAGCTTAGTTCGAGTTGGCGAATCTCATCTGAAGACCGTAGCACGACAATTATCGGACAATATTCTAGAATCATCGAAACAGAGTGGATGTCAACACCTTTGATCGTCCAGAATGTTTCGGGCTTGCTCGTCTGCAGTGGAAGAGTGAGGGTAGGTGCGGTTGGCCATAGACAGGCCTCCCATAGGTGGGAGGGGCGCAGCCCCGGACAAGACCGAAGGCCTCGAACGGGCAACCGCCGGGGTGTGCCGGCTGAACGCCGGCGGCGGCACGGAAGGCCTGCCTGGGCGAAACCGAGTGGAAGGAGGGTGAGGGAGAAGGCAAGGTGGGGCGACAGGAAAGGAGAAAATGAGCTGTATTAGACTGTTATGTACAGGATAATACTAGAGCGAGTGAGGTGAGACAGACTGTAAGCCCACTGGCATACCGTCACGTGTACCGCCGTATATCTACCGCCGATCCTTGTAGAGATACAGTAGTAGCCTTTTGTCCCGTACCTCGTAGTTCCCCGTATAGAGCATGGTCCTGTTCTTTTGTGCCCGCCGTCTCAGTGTTTCCGCCGTTGGCCACGGCCGGTTTCCACAGACACTACTATGGAGAGACAAGGCAAAGAAGAAGAGAGGACGAAGGTGGGTGGGACATGAAAGAGCGGAGAAGGAGACGAGCCCGACGACGAAGGGAAGGGCAAGGAGCCTCGAGCGGGGGCTCGGGCTTATATGGCCATTCCGTCGTCGGAGCCCGAAAGCTTGGTTCCGCTGGCGTCGATCATCGACGTCATTGGAATCTCGCCGTTGCATGCTAGTTGTACGCTAAGTACGCTTCAATGTTGGGGTGATCGGTCGGCTTCGAAGTATGCCCAACTTTTCAATTGACTAGGATCTGCAAAACAACCACCGAGAAACACATGTAGTCCACAGGAACCAGAGATGCCACTCATAGCTAAACAAACGATACAACTATATGCGCATTCTCTTCCGAGGATAGTCTGCATACGTGGCATCTTATGGAGTTGAGCTGGATTCCTGCCTGGGTCGAGGCAACTGAGAATACGATAGGGAAGGATCTGAAGTCATTGCTGAGTAAATCGAATGTCAGTCAACAAAACATGAACCACCTTTTATAGGAAGCGAGCGTAGTTCAAGGATCTTACTCCAAGACTCGGAAGAGGGCATGACAGTTCTATATCCATATTTTGTGTCTTTGAGTGGCAAGGTATTGGAAGGTGAATACTCACTCTTCAGAGAGAATTTGGGTTGGACTTCATGGCGCAGAAGTTCCCAGTGTCAATACAGTTGAATTGCAGCCAAAAGCTATCAACACATACTTTTGTTCAGGATTGGTGACCAGGGTGTCGACGTCCTTCCCCGATCCTGTCACATTACATCAACTCTCAGGCAGCGAGTCGTCCATATGAAAAAATACCATGACTAAGCCACGATATCACCGACTCGCAAAGAGGGAGGGATGGTGGACAACTTTCCAGAAACTCCTGGATCTGGGGGGTTATTAGCTCTGCCGCAGGTCGTTCCTCGATCGAAGACCAGCAACGCTGGATCAAATCCCAGTGCAAGTCATCGATTGGTCGAGATTCTGGTCGACCGGGCTTGTCACCCTTTGCAAGGCGTAGCGTGACGGCTACGTCTCCCCGGAGTTCCGACCAGGGTTGTTTTCCGGACAACACCTGCGGTGACATCAGAACAAATACTAGCTTTTGCATTGGGACAAGCAAACTTTCCTGGAGGGCAACACAACCAAATGAGTATATGTCGCTCTTGGTGGTCAGTTCAAACCCTGGTTCCAATTCCATTTGTTCAGGAGCAGTCCAGCGCAGAGCACCCGGTCGTGCGGTGGTCCGCTCGAGATAAGTCAATGCTTCTGGAATGTTTCCTACAAGGGAAGAGAACCCAAAATCGGTCAATCGTGCACTGTAATCAACATCAAGGAGCACGTTGTTCTGTCTTTTGTTCAGTAAAGGAACTGCTGATCCAGCTTTGACGCACAGGGTTGAAGTCGCCATGAACGATAGGAATCGAATGCACTATCGTGATCATGTTCTTGAGCCCTGGTGACAATGCATAGGAAAAACTCACGGTAATGAAGCCCGCTTGCGACATCTGAGAGCTATCGTGCATGATTAAAAGGTGTAGAAAGAAAAGCGTCAGGCAACCCACAAGCCGGAGTCGGTGAGCCATAGTAAGGCTATTATCGTGCTTTGCTATGAAACGGTGGAGGGAGTTGTTTGGCATCCATAGGGAAACCAACGAGACTGCACCATGCATTCCAAACCCATATGCAATGCCTAAGAAGGGGACCACATTCTTATGCTCAAGTCTTCTCCAAATCCCAAGCTCTCGACGAAGCATCTAGTGACTACGCATGAATCACATGTGTGGGTAATTGATGAAGCGAGGTACCTTAACGGCCCGGAGCCGATTGCCAGTGCTTGCGTCCTCTTCTATTGCAAATGCGAATCTGAGAGCCTTTACTGCGACCTCTTTCCACGAACCGTCGAGGTACCAGCAACGATAGATGTCACCGAATCCTCCACCTGCGATATACCCGTTGTTATTCTTAATGATATATGCAGTTAGATTTGGTGGAGGAGAGGAGTCGGCACTAAATAACATTGATGCAAACCGAGAACATTAACTTGATTATCATAGTGAGAAACTGTGAACGACACACTAGTTAAATCTTTGGGACTGAGCAAGAAGTTCAAGTTGTGTGACATGTTTTAACGCTCGAAGGAGCTGACTAGCGGGAGAAAACTTCGAACACGTCAGTAATATACGGATAGCTAATCTGTCGACACCCTCACTCGATGGTGGTGGTCCAATGCTCGATCGTGATATGGGACGGGTGGGGATGGATGGATTGTGGGAGCTGGAGGGTTGGAGACTTCGAGGCGGCGAGCGTGATGAGTCTAAAAGAGATTAAGTAAGAGCAGCGAGTTGCAACGACAAAAATTTACCTGGCTCCCCGAGGCATGCAACTGTGGTGCCAGCCAAAGAGATATCTTCCCTCCACGGTCCGATGATGCCACAAACTTGCCACAGGGAGAGAAACAAACGACGACAACCCCCCTAGGATGTCGTAAATGTTGGCCCACGGGGTGACCAGTTGCACTCCAGAAACGGACAGTTCGATCGTCAGACCCACTCGCGAGAATGGACCCTTCAGGGGAGAGAGAAAGGGAGAATACGCAGTCGGTGTGACCTGTCCAAGTTGTTGATGGCCAGATGGGTTCTTCTGTGTTCAGGTTGGCATCCCAACAACGAAATGTGTTGTCGTCAGAGACAGAGAATATCCTAGTATTATCATGGGACCAAACAAGACTCCAGGTAATGTCCTGACGATTTTGCTGTGACTCGAGGACTTGGGTGAGCGTTCCGGATGGAACGTCATACACAAAGATGGTCCCGTGACCGCTGTCACACGCGAGTTTACCGCCGTCGGGAGAGAAACAGAGCGACGAACCGAAGACGCATCGGGAGTCCTTCTTCCAGAGAATAAATTCCTACGCCGTCATTCCCGCCACCCGCAACGAGCTGGTCGTCTGGCGAGATCGCGAGCGGCGGTGGTATTTCGTGGCATTCCTCGGTGTGGAGTCCACTCTTTTACCATCTCGTATGACTCGACATCCCACACCTTGATTCCCCCTGTTAGATCAATACTAACGATCTTTGTGCCATCCTTAGTCACCGCGACATGGCGTATTCCATGATCGTGCTCCATCGACATCCCTTCTTGCTCTCCGGTTTCCACATTCCAGACCTTTACAGCTCCATTCATAGACCCAGTGGCAATCCGTCGTCCATCAGGCAGATATGCTAGTCCCCAGGTGCCTTCGCCATCTCCCGTGCGTATTACTAGATGTGGCTGAGGAACATCGTCACGCGCTTCATGCGCAACCTCACGGTTCGGCATAACGCTGGTCTGGTGTTATCGCGGTGGAGGGAAAGCAAGGTTTTCTCGGAAAAGGAAGTGAGGTGCGTGGCGGCAAGTTGGGAGAATCAGTGAGGATGAATATCGATGAATGACACAGCTTTCGTGATGGGGCGCACGACTCTGCTAGCGCCCATATTGCTCTTTCATCTGGTCTATTGCCCCGCAACTCTCCGTCCATTGTTTCAGCATCGCAGACAACATATGTACGTCAACTTGAAGGTTGTTTTCCTCGAGTCGAACTTTACCACCTTCCTCGTGGGCTGCTCGTTCTCCTCCGTGCCCGAGGCACACCACGTGATCCTCAGGCCAAGCTTCCTCGTCCTGGTCACTGCCTTGGCACCATCGCCCTTAGCCGCATTCCGATCCGCTTCAAGTAAAGAACAATATTGCTGTGTAATTTAAAAGACCCTTCCCACGCGCTGTGCAGTGGAAGCTGTAGAAGACAACAGCAGGTTCGGTTTTAAGACCACTCTTTTCGAAGCGTTCTCGACGTTACGACAGGTATCATCGATAAAGACTCAGCCAGACGGGTATCTGTGTCACAAGGCGATCAGACAGATCCCGACGTTCTTGGATATTTTGACAAAGAGAACGCCATTATAATTCACCTTGATAGTCTTTTCGTTCGGCACCCAGACCTACTCTTGGCAACTCTCATTGCACCGTATTATGTATACGGAGACAACCTCTCTGTCATGTCACACTCTTCATGTAATATGTCACCTGCTCTCCTCTCGGACAAATAGTGCATGGAATTATGCAGACTCGGACATACCCTAATACAACCTGACAACGGATGAATCCTACTAGCTAAAGATGTAAGCCAAAGAGTGTCCTTAACACTACGAGATGCTGAATTGTCAGAGAAAACATGGGATAGTCTTTGTGCGAATACTCGCGGTATCAACACGATTGGGCTGTACTCAGCAACTTATGTATGAATGCATATCATCTAGAATGTCAATGAATGGTGACTCGAATGTCGACGCTTCTCCCCGGCCCTCCAGTGCCACGATTGACTTTCAGATAGCTCCGCCTCATCCGTATAAGAAGCTGTATCACTATCACTGAGCCATGTCACCCCCGAGTCACAAAGAGGTCTCGACGGAGGACACATTCCAAGAAACTCTTGAATACGGGAGGTTATCCGCTCTGCTGCAGGTCGCTCCTTGACCGGTGACCAGCAGAGTTGGATCAAGTCCCAGTGGGGGTCCTCGATCGCCCGAGATTTCGGTCGACCGGGCTTTTCACCCTTTGCCAAGCGTAGCGTAACGGCTATGTCTGCTTGAATTTCTGACCAGGGCTGCTTCCCGGATAACACCTATGGCAATATTAGAACGATGACCAGCTTTCGGTGTGGAAACCACTTTCCTGGAGGGCGATACAGCCAAAGGAGTATATGTCGCTCTTGGTAGACCGTTCGGCGCCTGATTCTGGTTCCATTTGTTCTGGTGCAGCCCAGCGAAGAGCGCCTGGCCGTTCAGTGCTCCGCTTGAGATAACTCAGTGCTTCTGGAATCTTTCCTATCATGGAAGAGAATCCAAAATCGGTTAATCGTGCGCTGTAATCAGCATCCAGAAGAATGTTGTTCTGTTTTTTTTTTTATCAGAAAAATAGAGGAACTGATGATTCAGCCTTGACGCACAGGGTTGAGATCGCCATGAACGATGGGGATCGAATGTACTATCATACATGAGTCATTTTCTCGAACCCTGTGATGATGCACCAGAAAAACTCACAATAATGAAGCCCGTTCGCAACATCTAGAATCTATCGCGCGTAGTGAGAGGGTGTAGTAGAAGGTGTAGATATTAATTGACTTACAAGTTGGAGTCGGTGAGCCGTAGCCAAGTCATTGTCATGCTTCGTTATGAAATGATGAAGTGAATCATTGGGCATCCATAGCGAAATCAACGATGTTGCACCATGCATTCCGAACCCGTGTGCAATGCCCAGGAACGGAACAATGTTCTTATGTTTCAGTCTTCTCCAAATGCCGAGCTCTCGACGAAACATCTAGGATAGCAAATGAATTTATTTGCTAGTGGATTCGGAAGTGATATACCTTTGCCGTACGAGTGCCTGCATCTTCATACACCGCTAACGTGAATCTGAGAGCTTTTACTGCGACCTGAAGGGAGGTGATGAAGGTGAATGATAGATAACATGAGAAATTTGTGTAGTACGGACCTCCTTCCGCGAGCCGTGGCGACACCAGCATCGGTAGACATCACCGAAGCCTCCGCCAGCAATATACGCATCGTCGTTTTTAGTGATATATTGAGTCAGATTTGGTGGGGGAGAGTGGTCCGCGCTAGATTTGGGCCAAGAGCCTCAACCCCGTCGTCATACCAACAAGTCATGAGAAACGCACTTGAAATTGAGTCTATGGGATATCGCAAGCAAGTTCAGTCGTGGCATGAATTGTTTCAGCAAGGTGAGGGCTCGGAACTGACGAGGGTTGGAAAAGTCAAGGAAACTGAAGGGATGGGTCTGAGAATGAGCACGAACATTACGTTTCAACCAACGAAGATTAATCCGGCGCTTCAAGCTATCCGGGGACGGTACCCGCCAGAGAGATATTCCTCGCCCAAGTCCTGCTAACGCCACAAACTCGCCAGAGGGAGAGAAACGAACCACCCAGACCGCTTCAGAATGTTGTGAGTATCGTCGAAGGAGGCGGCCATTAGTTACATCCCAAAGACAAATGGTTCGATCCCGAGAAGCGCTCGCGAGAATAGACCCGTCGGGGGAAAGAGAGAGGGAGTATATCCAGTCAGAATGACCTAACCAAGCTGGACCGATTTGCCCTCCTGTGTTGGTATCCCAACAGCGAATTGTGTTGTCCGATGAACCAGAAAATATTTTGGTCGCATCATGAGACCATACAACATCCCGGATGAAATTAGTATGACCTTGGAATGGACCGAGGACGCGTGTACCACTCGTGACGTCATAAACGTTGATTCTATCCCCATTTGCACACGCAAGCTTGTTGCCGTCAGAAGAGAAACAGACCGAGGAAGTCGGTTCATCGATGGATTTGCCGATGCGTTTGCCTTCTAAAGTATAAATGTCCACTTTTCCCCCGCCAACCGCAATGCGGCGGTCGTCTGGCGAGATGGCCAGCGCTAGCGGAACTCCCCGGGTCCGGCGGCGACTCGGACTCCATTTTTTAACCACTTTGCGCGACTCGACGTCCAACACCCTGACGCACCCAGCTTCATCGCTGCTGATGATCTTCGTGCCGTCCTTAGTTACCGCAAGCTCCCGTACGCCTACATCTTTCTTGTGCTCCATCGGCATACCTTCTTGTTCTCCTGTTTCCACGTTCCAGATCCTTACACTTCCACACATAGAACCACTAACAAGCCGTCCATTGGGCAGATACGCAAGCGCTGAAATCCGTTCATTGTCTGTAGAGTCTATTTCGAGATGTAGCTGAGGTGCATCACCGTTAGATTCTTGGTGTGTGACGTTCGGCATGGAGATTGTTATCGCGGGGGTCGGATGCAAGATTTTGCAAGTGAATGGGTGGGACTTGAAGGTGTGTGGTAGCCAGTTGGGGGAATGGGTGAGATGACTGATATTATAGCTTTCGTGATGGCTGGGCAGGCGAACATGCTCAAGGCAACTTGGTAATGAGCCGATACCCGCCTCAGTCACGGTGTGTATTTCATCTGGTTCCTGACTGCGTGGTCCTATGATCACTATTTGAATGCCACAGGTGATATGCTAGTATCCGCCGGGTGCTAATACTCTGCCAATGAGTTAAGTCTGAACATTGTTTCAGCACAGTCGTCCAGGACAGACCAGTGCTTTCATGGAGTGACTTGTTTCCAGACGGAAAGTTAGGTTTGAGGACCATGCCTTGAGAGTCGCACACGACGGCGCCCAAGATTTCGAAGCACGAGGCAATACAGCAGGGTGATCTCGGCTTTTTGCGTCGCCTCCGAATGGCTTGTGAGCAGTAATTCATTTTCAAGCTCGCAGCTGACTATGTCCGCGGGGAAATTGCCGAGTTGTAGGCAAAAGTTGAAGCGGCCTAGCAGCCCTCCTCAAGGTAAGGCGTGAGTTGGCATTCAGGATCAGAACTCTGTTCCATTTTTCCAGAGGGCATCATTGTCATCAACGTTTCTAGTGAGTACATCGACGGTGTTCTGGAGACCTGGGTTACCTTCTGAATCTTGCTGTCTGCGTTGCCGTAGGCGATGAATCTTTTGGGTCTTGATCGACTCGCCAGTTACGATCTCGTTCTCAGGAGAGTCATGATGCTTCCATCATGAAGTGTCTTCATATTCCGATCCTGTGGTCTGCTGCGAGAAGAAGCTAAACTCTGGGATGGCTGGGACGTTGCTAAATTGGCGCAAAACAAGAATGCAAATGATGCTGTTCCGCTGGCCCACAGGACGTGAATCAAGCATCAAATTAATGATGCTCAAGGCCTCACATAATTTGATATCATGCGCCCTACATCAATATGGAATCAGAGCCAATAGAATCCGATAGTGCACTATGTTTAAGATGTACATGTATTTTCCGTAGAGCAAAATGAGTATATGGTATATGTATGAAACGTGCTCATTGCACCCGCTTCCTCTTCTGAGAATGTCGCTCAAACGTTTCCGCCGCCGTCATTCGAAACTGGGGCCCTCATTCTGCGATTGGGCAACGACTGTCGTGCGGTCTACCAGAGCCCGAAACGTCAGCCAGTATTACGTCCACTGCATTGCTACCTGCAATACCAGTTGGAAGAACCCAAAAGATAACTCGCATACGCCGATAACTTATTCTCATGCTGCACGAACCAGAGTCGTCGCTCGTCAATAAAAAGTGCACGATAAAGCTTGTCGGTATCCTCTGTACTCAGTCCGATTACCCCTTTATCTCTAGCTTGATGAACACTTCGAGGCCAATTGAGCACGACATACCCTTTGATCTTCAACTTGCGCTCTAGGGTCGGCAGATCAAACCCGATCTCACCTATACATGATTCAAGGACAAATCACAGGCAGTAGCCGGAATATTTCTCAGTTGGTATAGAAAAAAAAAGAATACGCTTTCGTTCAATCAAGAGCTTAAGGTAGATATTGATACCAACATCTCAGCAACATCATTGCTTTCCACTAGTCCAAGCTGCGAGGTTCGACCACAAGCGCAGTTTGACGGAATGAGATTGTGATGCGTCACCCGCTAGAAGTTGTAAGATCAACCTATAGAAAGGGTTCAATAGTTGCATGTAAATTTTTTGTCCAAACCAATTGTTGTGGCCGAAGTCCGAATACATGCTGATGTTTTTCAACCCCGAATGTGAGATTTGGAAGGATGGTGTGTAGTTGTTCATCAGAAATGAGTTCACTTTCAGGAAGAGTGTTTTCTTGATCGATTATACACAGCATGTGTGGGGGGGATACGGCGGCGAGATAATCCAGTGTAGGTGTCTTTTGAGACACCATGAGAGACGTGAAAAAAAGGAATCAATAGGATTGCTCACGTCCAGATTAGATTCCGACTCTTGTCCTGGAAAGGCCATTTGCGTAAAACAGGTGGGGCGGGCTCAATCTGGGAGGCGTGCGGAAAAGGCGGAGAGATAGAAACATCGAGGAGAGGAATGAAGTTGGTCTGCAAGTGAATGATGAATGTCGGGCATCAGCGCTGATCTGAGCGAGTCTTTGGGAACTACAAGCTCCCATACAACCCAGTCGTCATCCCCTCTTGCGCCCTGGTTTCCATATCCCAGATTCGTATGCTTCCATTCCGAGAACTTGTGACAATGCACCATTTTGTTTCGTACCTATTATGAGATGTGGCCGAGGAGTATCAGCGGGTCGAAAGCCAGGGTTTGAATTGGTGTGAGGTGCGTAGTGAGAAGAGGCGCAAATGAAGACACGCTGCGCATCACGAAGAGCCATTCCGACTGAGGGCGGTACAATCAGCACCTGATTCTTGCCTGATCCTGATCCTTTCGAAGGCTTCTTTCACTGACTCCGAATCCCTTGAATTCTACCTTTTCCTCTCCGACGTCTTTTCCTCGCCGTTATGCAGAGAAGTACATGTACAGCAACCCCCAGGGCTCAGATCTCAGATCTCAGAGGTAACAGGGAGGAAGCAATTATTTGAATTTCCTTACTAAGTATGAGTCTTTGCCTTGTCTCCCTAGGCCTCTCTTATTCCATTAACCAGTATCTCTGCTTTCCTCCCCGTTCTTCGAAACGGCACGTTAGCCTCGCACACGCGTAGACGATACGCGGCCGAATAAGTAAAACCTGTGTCGCCGTCATAGCATGACAATCATAAAGCTATTCTTGATATATCTTTGATTCAATGTCGCTTCTATCACAAGCTATCAGAAACGTGTTCATCTCAAGATCACAGTGCGCAGCCCACGTCCTGCGGAGAACTGTAGTGTGTGTTCAAGCCGGCGTTGCAAGGTGAGTCATAGAACTTGATGTCTGCCCACCGACGCCTACGATCCCTCGGATACAGATCATTTTCATCGATACCCGCTGCCCAGACCAATTCTACCTCAAACATCGAGGAACTCCCGCTCTCTGGCTTCCGTGTCCTAGAGCTTGGTCAATTGATCGCAGGTCCTTTCTGCGGGCAGCTCCTCGGGTGTGTCATCATTCCGCCTCCTTTCTTCACTGCGACCTAGTCCAATACTTGTTTGCACAGTCATTTTGGCGCAGAGGTCATCAAGGTCGAACCACCCTCTGTTGGAGACCCGCTACGGGTGTGGAGAGAGCTCGATGTCGATGGTGTGAGTCCTTGGTTTCGGAGTTTGGGAAGGAACAAGAAGAGCGTGGCGATTGACCTTAGGCAAGACGAGGGGAGGGCGTATGTATGTGTCGTTTCAGCACTTTGCACATATTCACGTCCTCAAAGGCTCGTAAGACGGCTTGCAGTCAAGAGCGACGTTATCGTTGAAAACTTCAAGCCAGGAAGTAAGCTTGGATGTGTTCGATGGTCCACGTTGCTCACGCATTATTCCTTGTTCGTTCGCAGCACTGGAGAAATGGGGACTCGGCCCCTCGGCTCTACACCCACTCAACCCATCACTCATATTTACTCGCGTCAGCGGATATGGACAGACAGGCCCTTGGTCTTCAAGGCCTGGTTATGCGTCTGTATGCGAAGCAGAATCAGGATTCCGGTATATCAACGGCTTCGTAGATCCGGAAACGAACGCGTTATCCGGACTCCCTGTCAGGCCAAACTTGAGCCTGGGAGACTCCGTTGCTGGATTACACGCTGCCTTTGGGACGGTAAGTCTCCAAATTCCATTAGTCAGGCAACTGGACATGTGTACAGGTTCTGGCTCTTTTGTCCCGGCAAAGGAACTCCAAAGACAAAGATGGTCAAACAGTAGACGTCAGCATCATGGAAAGGCAAATCCATTCTTGCATTGGAATGCGAAAGTGGCTGATTACAGTCTATAGCATGTTGAACCTAATGGAGGGCATCATCCCAGAGTATGATCGCAATGGAAAGGTATGGTTCAAATGGGGTTGTCCTCTTAGTGGCGCTCACCCATTCCGCAGGTTCGTGGCCCGTCTGGATCTACGGTGACGGGGATCGTTCCAACAAATGCATACCCTTGTCTACCTTCATCAAGAACGCCATCTACTCCAGCATACATCATCATTGGAGCGAACGGCAACACATTGTACGCACGTATGATGCACGCGATAGGCCGTGAGGATCTCGTTGGGCCCGGTTATGCCGAGAACCGACACCGCGTCGCCCGCCAAGCAGAGATAGAGAAAGCCATCTCTGACTGGACGAGGGTGCGACGTCCAGAAGAAGTCGTGGACGTACTAGAAAAGGTTGGTGTTCCAGTTGGTCGTGTCGTCAGTGTCAAGGAGATCGTGGAGAATGAACATCTGAAGGCACGTGGAGCTTTGGAGGACGTTTGGGTTGGTGAGGCAGACGGTGGGTGGAACGTCAAAATGCCGGGTGTCTTCCCTGTCTTGGAAGGATCTGAAGCGAAGACGAGATGGGCTGGTCCTGATCTCGGGGAACACACTAATGATGTTCTCATCAAAGAGCTCGGATTGGATACCAAGGAGCTCACCCGGCTTCGGGAAAGCGGTATAATAGCATAACTAACATCATATATGTCCCTACATATATATTCCAATGACACTATAGCCATAAGAACGTGGTTGCGCGCATTTGACGTCCGACATCGTGGTCGAGTTTAGCAACTTGTTGTAACCCCTTCCCTCCCTCTATCCGCTCGTATATCTTGACGCCCCCACCTTCCAGGCTTGCAGCTCGACTTCCGACACCGCCAACAACGAGCCACCTATCGTCCTCCCCTCCAAACGCCATTCCACGGAGGTGCCTCAGACCCGTGCGTACTTCTGTCACCAGCTCTGGACGTTCCTCACCCTTCCCCAGTGAAAAGATGGCGATCGTGTCCCCATCTGGGTGCGGGTCATCCCGATTCGAGGCGTAGATGTACGCCGTCGGGAATGAGCGGTTCGGTTTCGGTATCAATACTTCCGCAGCGTTCATCCCGCTCGGCGGCGGGGAGGCTTTGACTGTAGATAAGGTGACCACATGCGTGGGCACGTCACCGGTGTGAACCTTGTACACTGCTAGCTCGGAGGTGAGCTCCAAGAGGATGTACAGCGTCGTTCCTTGCACATGGTCGAGTCAGGGTTTCATGTCAGAGCTTTGAGGCGTTATCGTAGTAACGTACCGTATATCGCGATGTGTCGAGGTCCACCGCCAGTCTTGACACTGATAAAGTCCCGAATGGCCCAATGCCCATCAGAGGCTTTGGTGAATCGCCATACTTTGTCGGAACCAAGATCAGGTACGAGGAGTTCCCGCTCCGTCGTATTGAGCGTGTTCAGGATCGCCTGGTGCGGATGTGAGGTGTCTTGCCGAGACAGGTTTCGGCCTGGCCGTTCCGCGTCGAACGGAAGCGCGACTTTCCATACTGCAGCAGGACGTGTGTACGGCGGCGCTGTTGAGATGGGAACGGAGGCCACGGTACCACCAGAGTACTAAGTTCGAGTCACCATGAAGCTCGAAAACATGCGAGCGACAAATGAAACGTACGTTTGTGATGACGATCTCGTCCTCTGTCACAAGCAGTGAGCAAGGATCTGTTCCCTCACTCGAGCAAGTCGCTTCCTCTATCCTTTCACCCTTGCCCGAGTTCCTGTCGTACTTGAGTACGACGACCTGGCCATCTTGACCCTTTTCCAGCCTAGGGCAGGCAAATATCAATGACCGATCGGATGGGTGAGCCTCAATCCACGTTGGACTGCGGCCGACGATGACTTTAGAAATACATTTGAGTGTGGGGGTTGGAGCCCCAGGATTGAATTCGAGGGTATAGACCGAGTCTGTGAACGATGCGACTAAGATCTTGAAACTAGTAGCCATCGTCAACGAGCGCTGGAAGTGTCCTACACACTAACTCTACCACGGCTCGTGGTGGATGCTAGCTTTTATTAGCTCTGGAAAAGGATCTGCCAGATGTTGGTCATGTTACTACCTCCAGTGTCATGTGAATCGGTCCTTTGGACACAGTGAGTGGTATCGCTGCTAGTAGGGGGTCAATCATCATGCATCATGATAGAGTTCTCACCGAATAACCACGTTGGAGAGGGGTGAAGTGGTGCAACACACAGCAGTGGCGTGTAACCCGATCCCGGTATTTCCGAGCTGCTTTCACTAATCCCAAATGACTCGTAGTTTACGGTGATTCATCCGCATTTTCAGGCTCACAGTTGACCAAATCCGCAGGATCAGAGCTCGGGCTTTGAAATGGGACCGTGTGAAAAGCGAAAGCTGCTGGTTACCACCGAACTGATACCTATGTAGTACACACTATCACTAGTATCGCATCCATACGAATGCTGAGTGCTGAGCATCGTTCTTGACCACAGAATGATAGTGGTGCATCGTGACCATGCATCACGAGATAAAAAAGTACATCGTTATCCGAAACGGATACGATAAATGTGGGCCCTTTGATGTCCATCGAAAATCAGGATTCGGAATCCCCATTCATCGTTGGACAGCGACACTACATGCGTATTCTCTTCTGAGGATAATGGTTATACGTGGCATTATCAGAAGTTGTCCTAGACTCCCGCTTCAGTCGAGGTGATTGGGCAGATGAACTAGGAGCTGAAGCCATTGTCGAGCACACGGTACGTTAATCTGCGAGGGATGGTTTACCTTCTGATATAGTCAACGAGCGTAATTGAGGAATCTCGTTTGAAGAGGGTATCGGGCCATTTCTATGATCATGTTTTGTGTTTCTGCGACCGCAAGATACCGGAGGGTGAGCACTCACTCTTCGAAGAGAATATGGGATGGTCTTAGTGCATGAATTCGTGGTGTCAATACAATCGGATTACGTTCAAGAAACTACAAACACATACTGTTGTTGATGATCGTGGATGTCGGCGTTGCTGCCTGGTCCACCCATGGTAGATCCACTCTCAGACGACAAGTCGTCCGTATGAGAATCACCCTCACTGGACCAGGATGTCACTGAGTCACGAAGGGACTGGGATGGTGGGCGATTTCCCATGAGCTCTTGTATACGGGAAACTATCATCTCTGCCGCGGGTCGCTCCTTGATTGGTGACCAACAATGCTCGATCAACTCCCAGTACGAGTTGTCGATTGGCCGAGACTTTGGCCGACCTGGTTTATCTCCCTTTGCAAGGCTTAGAGTGATGGCCGCGTCTCCCCGGAACTCTGACCAGGGTTGTCTCCCAGACAGCGTCTAGAACAATATCAGAATGAATACCGGTTTCGCAGTGGTACTAACAAGCTTTCCTGGAGGGCAACACAGCCAAACGAATATATATCACTCTTGATTGTCCTTTCAAACCCGTGTTCCAGTTCCATTTGTTCTGGTGCAGTCCAACGCAGAGCGCCTGGTCGTACAGTGGTTCGTTCGAGGTAAGTCAACGCTTCCGGAATGTTTCCCACTAAAGAGGAAAATCCAAAGTCGGTTAGCCGTGCACTGTGATCAGCGTCGATAAGGATGTTGTTCTGTTCTTTACTTAGGAAGGGAACTGATGATCTAGCTTTTACGCACAGGATTGAGGTCGCCGTGAATGACAGGGATTGAGTGTACTGTCGCATAGCATTCTCTCAAGCCCTGACGACAATAACGATCCACGAGAACGACTCACAATAATGAAGCCCGTTTACAATATCCAATAGCTATCAAGCGTGATTAGAAGGCATAGAAGGAGTAGACATTGATCGACCTACGAGCTGGAGTCGGTGAGATATAACTAGGTCATTGTCATGCTTTGCTATGAAACAGTGGAGGGAGTCGTTCGGCATCCATAATGAGACCAATGACATTGCACCATGCATTCCGAACCCATATGCGACGCCCAGGAACGGGACAATATTCTCGTGTTCGAGTCTTCTCCAGATACCGAGCTCCCGACGAAGCATCTATGATAGCAAATAAATCGCGCTTTCAAGTAATCGATCAGATGAGGTACCTTGTCAGTGCGACTGTTTGCATCTTCATCTACCGCGAAAGTGAATCTGAGAGCTTTTACTGCGACCTGGAGTCGGAGTCAAGACCAGACGACATAAGAAGACTCGTCGCCCAAACCTCTTTCCGCGAACCGTCAAGGTACCAACACCGGTAGATGTCACCAAAACCTCCCCCAGCAGTATACCTGTCGTCATTTTTAACGATATACGATGTCAGATCCGGCGGAGGAGGGGGTTCGGCGCTAAATACCATCGACATTAGCCAAGAAGTTTAAATCGATTGTCATAAGTAGGCAGTGAAATACATACTTTACATTAGATCTTTGGGGCTGTGCAACGGAGTCCAACTGGGGCATTAAATGTTCTGATGAGGGTAGGAGCTGACGAGATGATGGGAAAGGTTTCAGCAAGTGTCCAGATAACGAATCCTCGGAGTCCTCACCTCATGAATCCGACCGGACTCTTGAGCAGAACACGGTAGGGCGGGTATGAGCCGGAAGTCAGGTGTAGACAGCTGAACGGTGTGTACCGGTAAAGGAGTAGAGCTGGATGCGTCAAGGAGTGAAATGCGATGACCCTGGAAAGAACGGTGAGTGCCAACCGGATTAATACTGAGGAGCATTTGCCTGTTTCTCGATGGGATCTAAGGAAGGTACTCGCCAAAGATGTAGCTTCCCGTCAAGGGTTGTTGATGCCACGTGCTCACCAGAGGGAGAGAAACGAACCAGCGTGACTTTGTCCGAATGGAGAAGATGTCCGATGGGACGGCCAGCTGCTGCGTCCCAGAAACGAATGGTCCGATCCCGTGATGCACTCGCGAGAACAGAACCGTCAGGGGAAAGAGAGGAGGACTTTATAGTGTCAGTGTGACCAACCCAAGCTGGTCCGATTTGCTCTCCCGTCTGGGCATTCCAACAGCGAATTGTCTTGTCCCGTGAGCCGGAGAATATCCTGGTACCATCATGCGACCACACAAGACTCCAGACGTCATCTTGGTGGCCTTGTAGATCGAGGACGAGTGTGCCAGTCCTAACATCACAGATGAAGATGTTATGATAATTGCCGCACAAAAGTTTACTGCTGTCGGGAGAGAAACAGAGCGAGAAAATAGAGACATCAATGGACTTGACCAATCTCCCTTCCAAGGTATAGATTCCAATGGTTTCCGAGGCAACGGCAACGAGTTGGTTGTCCGGCGAGACAGCGAGTTTAGGCCAAGACCCTTCATGCGTCCATTCGTCAACCAGCTCGTGTGACTGGGCATCCCACACCTTGATGCCCCCTTCTTCATCACTACTGATGATCCTTGTGCGGCTGTCTTTGGTCAGTGCAATGTCACATATGTCTTCGTGTTCCATGGTTTTCCCTTCTTGTTCCCCGTTTTCGATATTCCAAACCTTCACTGTTCCATGTCGAGTACCAATGACTATCCGTCGACCACCAGGTAGAAACGCGATCGCAGAGATACCATCTACATCTGTCGCGTCTATCAGGAGATGTAGATGAGAAGTAAAGTCGCTATGTCCTTGGCATGTAGCACTCGACATGTGTTACTACGGCAGTGAGAGAAAGAGAGGTTTTAAAAATTCGGAGAACCAGCGAAGGAGACAACACGCGGGGATACGTAGTGTGGGTTGTAGTAGGGTTGAAGGACCACTGATTGCCGCTGTTGTCGATTCTACGCTTCCGAGGTCACGAGGTCGCGTAGAATTTAGTCCGTGCATGAGCTAAGCGAAGTGGCGCTCCTACCACCTCGCTTCAGCTCAGCAGCGCCTGCCAGTGCAGCCCCCGAACGCTGCTTCTCCTCGCACTTTCTTGCACCCACCCGCCACTCCCGGTCGCAGAGCAACGCCCCCGCTCCCCCTCTCACTCGTCCGTTGCGCTCCGCTCTAGATTAGCCTCGCATCTGCGTGGGCCCAACCCAACCCACGCAGCTCGGCTGTCGCGGCAGTGCGTCGGGCCGGAAGCCCTCGCGGGCTTCGCCCACCCCACTACCTCACTACCCTCTCCTCACCCTCACCTCTCTCAGCCACGAAAGCGATCGGATGGTATAATAGCATACGTAAGTAATATCATACATGTCTCTACATATACACCCATTTGTGTCTTCAGCGACATAGTACTATAGCCATAAGAACGTGGTTTCACGCACGTTCAGGACTGGTGGCCTGGGTGTCGACGTCCTTCCTCGATCCTGTCACATTAGATCAACTCTCAGACAACGAGGGGTCATCCATATGAGAAACACCACGGCTAAGCCACGATATCACCGACTGGCAAAGAGAGAGAGATGGTGGACAATTTTCCAAAAACCCCTGGATCCGGGGAGTTATCAGCTCTGCCGCAGGTCGCTTCTTGACCGAAGACCAGCAGTGCTGGATCAAATCCCAGTGCAAGTCATTGATTGGTCGAGACTCTGGTCGGCCTGGTTTGTCACCCTTTGCAAGGCGTAGCGTGATGGCCACGTCTCTCCGGAGTTCTGACCAGGGTTGTTTTCCGGACAACACCTATAGTGACATTAGAACAAATACTAGCTTTTACATTGGGACGAACAAACTTTCCTGGAAGGCAATACAACCAAATGAATATATGTCACTCTTGGTGGTCAGTGCAAGCCCTGGTTTCGATTCCACTTGTTCCGGGGCAGCCCAGCGTAGAGCACCCGGTCGTGCGGTGGTCCATTCGAGATAGGTCAGTGCTTCTGGAATGTTCCCCACGAGGGAAGAGAACCCGAAATCGGTTAATCGCGCACTGTAATCGGCATCAAGGAGAACGTTATTCTGTCGTTTATTCAGTAAAGGAAGGAACCGCTAATCCAACTTTGACGCACAGGATTGAGATCGCCATGAACGATAGGAATAGAATGCACTGTCATGGATCATTTTCTCGAGCCCTGGTGGCAATGCGCGAGAAAAACTCACAGTAATGAAGCCCACTTGCGATATCCGAGAGCTATTGTACATGATTAAAAGGTGTAGAAAGAAAAGCATCAGGTGACCCACAAGCCGGAGTCGGTGAGCCATAGCAAGGTTATTGTCATGCTTTACTATGAAACGGTGGAGGGAATCGTTTGGCATCCATAGGGAGACCAACGAGACTGCACCATGCATCCCGAACCCATGTGCAATGCCTAAGAAGGGGACAACGTTCTTATGCTCGAGTCTTCTCCAAATGCCGAGCTCTCGATGAAGCATCTAGTGATTGCGCGTGAGTCACATTTGCAGCTAGTTGATGAAGCGAGATACCTTAATAGCCCGGAGTCGATTGCCAGTGTTTGTGTCTTCTTCTATTGCAAATGCGAATCTAAGAGCCTTTACTGCGACCTGAACGAGGATCAGAAACAAGCAGAGCACTAAAGCTACTTTGTCCAGACCTCTTTCCGCGAACCGTTGTGGTACCAGCAACGATAGATGTCACCGAAGCTTCCACCTGCGATATACCTGCCGTCATCCTTGACAATATATGCGGTTAGATCTGGTGGAGGTGAGGGGGCAGCACTAAGTAATATTGGTGCAAACCAAGAACATTAACTTGATCGCCATAGTGACAAACTGTGAATGACATACTCGAAGTTGGATCTTTGGGACTGTACAGGTGTGGCGTGTTTTAACCAGGGTTGAACTTGAAAGAGCTGACGGAGAGATAACTTTGAGCGCGTCAGCAATGTATAGTTAGCTAATTTGTCGACATCCTCACTCGATAGTGGGGACCCAATGCTTGATTGTGATGTGGGACGGGTGTGGAATAAGGTAAGGAGGGATGGACTGTGGGAGCTGGAGGGTTAGAGTCGAAGAGGCTAGCGTGAGTGAAGAGCCGTTCTACAACTCTCCAAACCACCTCGTCTGGATGGTTACCACTGACAAATAGGTCGGGATAGAAGGTGGGATCCCATTCGACAATCTCCTGACTCCCAGTGGGCGATTGCCTGAGAGCACGTAGCTGTCCACGGAACGCATTTGTGTGGCTTTCAATCTTGTCACTGGTCAGTTTACTCTCATAGCTGAGGAGCATGCACAATCGCTTTGGGAGGCAGCTGAAGCCTTTCGGGAAAGTAGACGCGAAGGCATCCAAATGATCTTGAGCGGATCCGCTCGTAGGGTTAGTTTCAACCCTATCCATGTAAATTGTCCCGACGCGGGTACACTTGGCTCTGGACAGATAGATTGACGATTTTAGAGTTTTCGCAAGTGAATGAGATCTTACTTTGACTCCTTTAACCAACGTCTCATCTCTCTCGCCACTACGCTCGTTCCGCCTGCATAGAAGGAAGGTGTGTCTACAAATACAATGTTGTTTTCTGTCCGGATTCCTAATGCGGACTTCGCTTCATTAGTAAGCGCGCATCTGATTGCCCCTGGCTTCGCCGTGAAGGGTCGAAGAGCCTTGCTGGGTGTGATGAGAGCGCTCTTGGTGGTTGCTTGTATGAACTATAGAGGTGTTGAAGGTGAGCTATAGTACGAGTGGGGAGGTAGTACCCAGCTCTTTCCACCTCCAGAAGGGCCTACCAGACTGGGGTAAGGTGGAGAGTCAGTGAAATGAACCAGGATACGTCTCAGGAGACATACAATACCACTATATCATCGGCGTTCAACTGATACGGGCTCTTGAGCCAGGCAAACATGTGGTATTCTTCACGATGTTGGTCAAAATGGCTGTATGAAGAATTCTAAGGGGATTGAAGGCTAGTACTACGAAATGGGAGCTCGGAATTGAAGGATGCCCCTGTCTGGATTATGTAGCTGCCATCCTCAAGGCGATCTGGTTATGTAAGTTGTGTATGCAATTAATACCATTTCAGAATTTCACATTGCATAGGTGCGGTTGCCTGCGAGCAGGAAACGTTGTCGACTTGAGCTCGAAGAGTGCGTAACATTGTGGTTCATTTACGTACACAGGCCGATACTAGAGGCGGTGGCAGTGCGTAAATCCGTAAGCAGCGACACAGCCACCGTTGGCCAAGGACTCGAGGAGTGTTGGAGGCGGTTGGCGAGGCCTTGAGGGGCGAGGGGCTCTAGAAAGAAAACCTGTGCAGAATCAGATTAGATTTCTTGAACCCAGCCGAACCTATTTGAGTCGCCCGGCGCCGCATGCGGGCAAGCGAAAATTATCAAATTTATCGCTTATAAATTATAATTGGCTGGTGATGCCATAAACTTCGAGCGCCCGTTACCCGCCCAAAACTCACTTTATAGTGCTTTACACCGCCTTTTCATCGTTTTGGCGTACCTTCCATGTCTTTTCTGTGTTATAATAGCATAAGTAACATCATAACACGTCTCTACATACACATCTGTATTTTCAGCGGCACTATAGCCATGAGAACGTAGTTGCGCGCATTTGACGTCCGACATCATGGTCGAGTTCAGCAACTTGTCGTAACCCCTTTCCTCCCTCTATCCGCTCGTATATCTTGACGCCCCCACCCTCTAAGCTTTCAGCCCGACTTCCGACACCGCCCACAACGAGCCACCTATTATCCACCCCTCCAAACACCATTCCACGGAGGTGTCTCAGACCTGTGCGTACTTCCGTCGCCAGCTCTGGACGTTCTTCGCCCTTTTCCAATGAAAAAATGGCGATCGTGTCTCCATCGGGGTGTGGGTCATCCCGATTCGAAGCGTAAATGTACGCCGTCGGGAACGAGCGGTTCGGCTTCGGTATCAATATTTCTGCAGCGTTCATCCCGCTTGGTGGCGGAGAGGCTTTGAGCGTCGACAAGGTAGCCACATGCGTGAGGACGTCGCTGGTGTGGACCTTGTACACTGCCAGCTCGGAGGTGAGCTCCAGGAGGATGTACAGTGTGTTTCCTTTGCGTCGCGCACATGTTAGGGTTTTCATGTCAGAGAGGTATTGCCGTCACGCACCATGCATCGCGACGTGCCGAGGTCCACCGCCAGTCTTGACACTGATAAAGTCCCGAATGGCCCAATGCCCATCAGACGCCTTGGTGAACCGCCATACTTTGTCAGAGCCAAGATCAGGTACGAGGAGCTCCTGCTCTGTCGTGTTGAGCGTGTTCAGGACCGCCTGGTGCGGATGTGAACCGTCTTGCCGGGACAGATTTCGACCTGACCGTTCCGCGTCGAACGGAGTTGCGACGTTCCGCACTGCAGCAGGACGCGTGTACGGTGGGGCCGTGGAGACGGGAATAGAGCCCACGGTACCCCCAGAGTACTAAATCCGAGTCGTCATGAATGACAAAGGTCGAAAACGTACGAATGAAAAACAGAACGCACGTTCGCGGCGACGATCTCGTCCTCTGTCACGAGCAGCGAGCAGGGATCTGCTCCCCCGCTCGAGCATGTCGCTTCTTCCACTTTTCGACCCTCGCCTGAGTTTTTGTCATACTTGACTACGACGATCTGACCGTCTGGTCCCTGTTCCAGACAGGCGAATATCAACGACCGATCGGATGGGTGCGCCTCGATCCACGATGGATGGTGGCCAACATCGACTTTGGAGATATACTTGAGTGTGGGGCTTGGGCTTTCAGGGTTGAATTCGAGAGTATAGATCGAGTCGGTGTACGACGCGACCAAAATCTTGAAGTTAGTCATGGTCAACGAGGGTGGGTCAGAGTGGGGAGACGGGCAGGTGGATGTCCACTTTATACCACGGATGTAAATAATAGTCGCCTTTATTAGCAATGGAAAAGGATCTGCCAGATGGTAGTCATGTTATCTCCAGCGTCATGCGGTTCGATCTTCTGAATATGTTACGGCCGAAGTTTTTCCGGAGGTAATCTCGCCCGATCGACCGCAGGTGATTACCTGTCATCATTCTGATATCACTCAGGATATCAAACGTTCACTACTGATGTGGTGTTTGAATGTCAAACAATCAGAATTTATGCACCATCTTGTATTGCAGTCCACGATTATTCGTGTGACTAGCTTCTATCGTATTCAACTTGAAGAGACGGATACGTGTCCGTAACCTGATCCTGTTCATCTTTCTCGCGATTGACAGTATCCCGTTCCCCCTTCAGGTCTTCATAGAACGGTCTTGACAACCCCGCAGTCTCACGGGCCTCGACATTAAAAGGTCCTTTAATCTCCCCTCTCCACCCTCGCTTTACCTCCTCTCTAAACGTAGCGACCGGGTCCACGCCTTGTCGCTCACATAACCATGTGAACCAGCGGTGGCCGGTCGTGACATGTGTCACCTCGTCCGCATGGA
>JBBPUM010000128.1:0-28375 GCA_038094695.1 Chiua aff. virens
GTGTGGGGGGGAGCCTTGTGCTGCGGCTTTCCCACACGGGGCCGGGCCGGCATGCGGCTGTGTTCGGGGGGGGGCCCGGGGGGGGGGGCCCTATCTCTGTGGGGCTGGTGGGAGATATCCAAGCGGCGAGCTTGGCCAGTTTGGAGGACTGCAGGTGCTGGTTGGATGGTGGGTGGGTTTGGGGGGTGGGAGTCTGTGACAAGGAGAAAGAGGGGTTTGGGGATGGGGATGGGTAGAAGGAGATGTGGGGGGGGATATAGGCCATGCGAAATGTGGTCAGCTGGGTTGGAGGTTGTGGTGATGTGGTGCACTGAGAGGGAGCAGCCAGTCTTAGCTAGGGCAGGGTATATGCGCTTGAAGATGTTGTTGGTGGGGTGGTTGCGGCTGCACCCTCTGTGCCAGGCCTTGACCACTCCCTGATTGTTGCTGAATACTTGGAAATGAACACTGGTGGGTTTTGACTGGAGTATGGTGAGGGTGAGGAGCTTGAGGCCAACTGCTTCTGCCCAGCCAATGTCATGCCCATTGGTGTTCCATCCTGGCTGGAGGGTCCATGCCTGCCATTTGCCATTGAGTAGAATACCAATGCCTATGGTGGAGCTTGCATCTGAGAATGCGTCTAGCCTATGCATGGGAAGTGAGTATGGGATTGGTATGGGGAGGAGGTTGGAATTTAAACCTGTGAGCCACCAGTTTAAATTGTCTGGGGTGCCCCTTGAGGGTGTGTGTGGGAGCCAGGGTTTATCGCTGCAGATGGCAATCATCGCCTCAAGGTTTGTGAGATAGGGCTTACTGTCCATGATGATGCATGTGGCATGGGCGAGCCTGCCGTGCAGTTTTTGGATGTCAGAGAGGGTGTGCTTGTGGTGTAGTAGCCAATTCCAGATGGAGGCTATGTATTTTTCTCACTTCGCTTCAGTTAATTGTACTGTGCATGATTCTAGGTTCCAGAGGAAGCCTAGGAAGGTAGGGGAGGGGGAGAAGGGGGTATCTTTGGACGGTTCCCATGGGATGCCCAGTTCGTTCAATATGTGGTTGACATCCTCGATGTTGTATGGGAAGGTTAGATCCTCTGGGGGTTGCAGGGCTGAGGTGGACAAGTCCTTAATCAGGTGCATGCAGTTCTCGTCAAATTGCTCTGTTGTGTCATCCAGGAGAGCTGAGCTGATGAACCAGCAGCGTCCCCCTTTGGTGATGGGTCCATGGTGCTGTGTAATGTGGGTGGCGGCTAGTGCACATTGTTGGTTGTATATACTAAGGTGAATCAAGGGGATTCTGATGAAAAGGTGGACATCTACCCATCTTAGTATAGGGCCAATGCCCTCTGCACACATAATGTCGACACCTGCACCTGCAACACTTCCATAAATGCCACCTAAGGGGCCAAAACCAAAGCATAGTGATTTATCTATGGCAAACAGGGTGTTAGATAGGCATACTACTAGACTGTGCCATTGAGAGGGGTGTAGAGGAATGGTCCGGTAGGCTTCAGCTATGTCTTGCACAGCTCCTTGGGAGCCTGGGGGGAGGTTTCCTAGGAGTAGGGCTACTACAGGGAAGGTACTGTAATTGAAGGGAAAATCATCTGATTGGATGAGTGAATTGATAGAGGGAGTCAGGGATGGGGTATGAGGGTGAGATAGATTCTGTATGAGTCAGAATTTTCCAGGTTTGCCTGGTTTGGGTATTAGGGAGAGGGGGGATGTCTGGAAGGGTCCCAGAACATTCTCTATTTCCTGTTGGGTGAAAGGACCGAGATATCTGCCTTTGAAGAATTCTTTTTGAAGGATTTCATTGAATATGTGGTAGAACTCATATACTGATGGGTTATTAGATGGCAAGAAAGTAGTGAGTATAGGGGGGATGTGGGCAATGAAGCCGTGGGAGAGACCTTCATATATTTGCCAGGTATTGAGTATCTAGGCTGTGATTGGATAGGTGGAGGTGCCATGCTTCAGGCTTATAAGGAGTTAGTGCTTGGATTGCCTGAGTGCAATGGCATTTCTAAGCTCCATGGGTTGATTCACTGCATCCTAAGCAATCATGGAGGGTAAAATGAGCTGAACAATAGGATTGTCTGGAGGATCGTTAAAGGTTAAGCAACTTCCTTAGTACAATAATCCAGGGGGCATGAGCATAAGGTGAATAGGTTTGGTGAGCTTAGAATCAAGGGTAGTCACCAGGCTCAAGAGTGAATAGTCACAGAGGAGATCACAAGAGAGAGGGCAAAAACTCCAAGAGAACTTTACTGAAGTCTCTGGAGGTGGCATCAAGCCTTTATATACTAACTAGGGTTTGTACATGTTTGTACCTATTTCCTACTAGGGAAGTCATATGATGATAAGAAGAAAATCAATGATTGGATGATAAGGAATGGCTATGTGTCATGTGTCAAGCATGGGTAATGTTATAACTTTCTCCTTCATTCCCCTCTTTCTCTACATCACTTAGTTATCTTTGCTCTATTATTCTCCTTTTGGACTTGTATCTTTGCTGTTTAAGCCCCACTTAGGTCCTATCATCATTGGCTTACTAATTCCACCACTTTGATCATATCCACAGTACTTTAGTCATTTTCTTTCTATCAGGATCCACTCCCATCACATCTAGATAATGTCTCTGTCCCTTTTGATCCTATTGTGTTAGTTCTGCTCTTTGCATGGACCACCCCATTGTCATATATAAACCTATGCCTCTCACTCTGTAAACTTAGCTTAGATCTACTCAACAATACATCTACATCTTGTCTTGTATTCTCTTGAAACCCCTTGATCACTTGTCCCAAGCTCCAAGCACATGGAACTCTTAAATCTTTAACTCCTACCCAATAGGCTTGATAGTCCTTGATCCTCTTTGCAACTAGCAGACTTGCAGTGCTTGTTTGAGATATCACAGCTACACAGTGACTCTTGTTGTATGAGTCATCATTTGGTCCTATCTGAAGCAAGTGTAATAGTAGTTGAGAACAGACTCAATATTTTATGTATATTGTTGTTGCTTGTATTGTCTACAGTAATACAGAAAAGCTAGAAACATTTGAGTGAAAGAGATCATAATAAGAACAGAACTGGACAATACATATCTTTGATGATTGTTGTTTAATGATCTCTATACACTCATATAACCCAATAAGTAATGCTCTAAATTTTTCTCATCATGTGGTCTCAACTCAGAGATGGCTAGAGTTTAAAGGTCCAGTCCAGTCTGGTCTTTTTATATATGCTATTTTGGAAAGACTAAGACTGAGACTGGTCCTTATTTGGATCATTTTCCCAGGACTAGGACCAAGACCATGTAGGACTGGTCTTCATTGGTCCTATGCAGTCCAAGGACTGGTTTAAACTAGTCCAGACCAATGCCAAATAAATGTGCTGACTCATAGCTGTCAGCTGACCTATGTAATTCTTAGCCAAAACAGTTCACACAATCAAAAGTTATAACCATTTTAATATCATATGTCATTCTAAAAGGGGTATCTAATCAGAGATCAATAAATTACCAGATAAGGACATGGAAATCTTGCTTAGGTCATTTCAGCTACATTATAATACACACCCCTATCTTGAATCTGAGCTAGAAATTATGTGATTTGGTTCACACAATCAAAGGATATGATTGATTCCAAATGGAATATCAGTTTGGGGATATGAGAAGCATATATATCTTGACATATGACACTGTGGGAATTATGCTTAGGTGATTTCAGTTATATGAAAGTATTGGTCAATGAGATCCATATGAGACCATTTTTGTGAGATTTGGTTCATAGGATCAATAAATATAAGTGAATCCAGATGAAATTTTGATATTAGAGGGAATAAATGATAAAGTGATTCTAGAAATTCTAAAATATTCTGGAGAAATCTGAAAATTTTCAGGGATGTAGCTCCCTAAGGGGCTCCAATTGGTCTGGACTGGTTTTTGACTAGTCTCTTATTTTTTCAAAACTTCAAAGATCAGGACTGTTATCTTTTTAAAAATCAAAGACTAGGACTAGTCCAGTAAGTCCTTGGTCTTTAGGTGATCCTAGAATCAGACCTTCAAACACTAATCAGAATTTATGTTACACTTCTTTAGATCTTTAGGCAAGGTCCTTGACATCTAATTACATTTTACCACTAATTATCATTTTGAGAGAGATGGCCAAACAGAGCATATGAATCAAATATTAGAATAGTATCTTCACATTTACTGCAATTATCAGCAAAATAACTAGTCTGAACTCCTGCCCTTCATGCAGTTTACATACAACAACACTCTAAATGCTAATTACTAGCATCTTATCCTTTTTTGCCAACAAAGGTTATTATCCTAACATCTCTGTGTACTTTCTCCACTCTCTCCTTATTCCACTCTACTCCAACTCTATATTCTCCACCACCAACTCCTTCTGCCTCAACTCTACTCATTCCCTCCTCCTTATCCAATTCTTTTTTCTTTTACTCCAACTCTGAGTCCACTACTCTGCACCCCATTCTCTTCAGGAACACAAGTTCCTGTCTGTAACCCTCTATATCTGGTGAGTCTGCAGGCCTGGTTTCTTGAACTATGACTTGAAGATTTTGATGGTCTGTTCTAAGGTAGTTACCATCTCTAACTCTTCTCTGCTTGTCCCCATACTGCTCTGCCCTATACTCATCTACACCTGCACCACCTCCACTGACTCAGACCCCATCTTCTTTCTCTTCAGCCCCACATTGTCCTCTGTATGCTTCCTCCACTTCTGTTGGATTTATTCAGATACAGTACAGTAGTACAGCCACCTGATTACATAATCATCAGTACATTTCTTTTCATATGTAGTTACCTAGTACCTCAGCTGGTTTCCCAACCACTGAGTACTTATTATTCAATAACTTCTTCTCTATCTCCTTCCCAGGCTGCTTATACTTCCTTGTTCTGCTGACTGTACATGCCCTATCCTTATTTTCTTCTCTGGGCTAACCCTCCACTCCAACCATGATGTAATAAGTGTATAGCTCTTATACCTTGGCCTTGGGCCTCAGCTTGAGTCTCAGAGCACTCTGCTCTGTATAGACTTCCTTAGTCTAATCACTCTATCAGCTCCACACCATGTGATCAACTTTATTTATGTATCCATTTCTTGGCTGCCTTCTCAGCCTCCTTCAACTGGCATCTCTCCTCTGTGGCCTTCCTCCTCTATTCTTCAGATCCTCTCCTTTTCCTCTGCCTTTTTCTTGGCCTTCTTTTTTAGATAACATACTGAAGCAGATTGACTTATATAAATTCACAGAGTAGCTAGCATGATTCCTGATGGTGAGATGAAGTATTCTACATCCTTCTAGCTACATTCCATCTCTATAGTATGAGGGGCATTAACCACATAAGAGATGAGATAAAAATATTTCTTTGTGATATGTCAATTTCTAATATTAAAATACTGATTTTGAGTGTATATGGGCCAAATAAATTCCAAACAAATCAGAAAAAATCACCAAAAAATTTCCCAAATGGTACCATAGATAGGGGGTGGCTGTGCACCAGTTGCAACCAGTTGTGGTCCAGTTCAGTTGCCAGTTGTGCTACCAGTTGCCAACAGGACTATAAAATACTACTACTGTCAGCAGATGCACTCAATACCATGATCATAGGTATCATTCACCCCATCATCATGATCACCATGACCAACATTTCTCATCTCTAAGTCATTACCATCAATATTCCTCCAAGTCACCACAACAGGCTACAAGTTAGTATGCTAACCAGCACTCAGCACCCTCACCATTGACTAATGGAATCCCCAAGTTGTGGTAAGGACAGTGGAGAAAATGTAGTAACCTTGTCAAAAGGTTTTTTTGTATATGAATAGGACAAATTGAACATAAATATTCTCTCTCCTCAATAACAGGATAAAATTATGAAAATCAATCCCTTTGATGGATATTGCCAAAGAGCTGATTGCTCAAATTATCCCACAACTCTAAGTCCTCACTACTACTCTTCTAAATTGGCATGTATACAGAGCATATTTGATTGATGCCAACTCATGTACATTATTCAATCACATGCAAATTTTCAGGAGATACTTGTAAGCAGAAGCATTGTTGATGTTCAAAGAAACCCACAGATGAGCAAATAAGCCTTGCAAAGCTCATATGCCCCATTCTGTAGTCTGCCAATAAGTCAAAAGTTACCTGTTAAAAGCCAGCAACTCCTCCCATTCTATTTCACTATCTGGAAGACAAGCACCACTTTTCAGTGGTACTTCAATCTTTCCTGCAACAGCAGCTACCACAAGGAAAATCTGAGTCAGCAATGAGGTAGAATCCTTCAGGTATTTTGATTTGCAACTAAGTACAGACAGGACAGGCAGTGTGAGAATCACACCAACTTCCAGAAGCATTGAGCACAGCAGAGACAATATAACCTGAACTTTCAAATAAAATAATGTGCACTCTTCCAGCCATTGTAAGTTGCATTCTCCATCTCTGGATCATCTGTAGCTTGGTAAGGAAGACTTAACCCATCAATACTTCCAAATCCACTCACAAGACAAGAATGGTTAGTGAACTTTGGATATCACATAGTAGTAGTAAATATAATCAAATATGCATATAATCAAAGTTTGAGATTTGATTATATTTATGTATGACATACAATACTGCCATCTCTTAGGGCAACACAATGTATCATCAAGTCTACCTATATCATGATAATTAGAGACCTGGTCACTCATATCATGTCATATCATGTCATATATTAGTTGTCCCCTATTTCTTGTATTATATCATATAATCAGATATACTAGTATATTCATATCATTGCCTGGTCCTCATACCCTACTGTATCATGCTGTATCATGCCATATCTTGCTACCATCAACTGCTCATATTATCATGCTATATCATCAGATATTTACACTTACTCTGATTCTTATATCATGCTGTATAATCACATATTAATTTGTCTGTCAATTACATCAGTGGTAATCATGAAAGGCATCTATACTAAGTCCAAAGAGAACTTGAAGAGAGGAATGCTGAGGATTTTTGACAAGCAGGCTGACCTGAGGTGAAGTTCCAGTGCATAAGAAAGTGCTATGTGATCAAGAGAGGCAACCAAAAAATGAGTAGAACTGGTCAGATGCAGTGTGAGATGACAACCTAAAGAAGAAAAGAAGGGTGGGTAGAACTTACTTGGATGTGATACAAATTGTGAGTAAAAGGAACTGCCATGTTCTGAAGGACAGTGTCAGATGATGCAATAGTGTGATGATGTGCTTACCTGATGTGACATGAATAATTATGAGCAAAAAAGGCCAGCTGTTGGGAGGATGCAATGTGAGATGATGATAATAAGCAAGACAAAAGAAAGTAGGACTTGCTGGATACATCAGTATTGTGAATACTGTAATAAGGTTTGCTAGAAGAATACAACATTGCCAGTGGATGATGTAATGGTGATAATTTAATGATAATCAGATAATAATATGACTTGAATGATTTGATGCTGGTGAACAAAAGGGTAGAACTTGCTGGATACAACATGAGATGATTGCAAATAAAAAATGTGGAACTTATCAGGCACAACATGAGATGAGCACAAGTGAATGGAAAGGCATTTTACCCAATTAAACCAATTGCTGATTGTGAGCAAGATAGTGTAGAACTATGAGAGGAATACAACATGAGATGATGGCAAGCAAAAAAAAGACATAGAACATATGGATAGCAGTTGAATAGATATCTTGCATTAGTAAAGGGTGCCATCATATACTGCTTTGGCTGAGTTTGATTTCCATGTTCTATTGAATACAAGTGTGGCTGCTTCATTGTTATAAAACTGGACTGAAGATACTATTCAGATACAGAGAATAATAGTATACTTTGCTTACCTTGCATATTTCTACAGAGAGGCAGTCATAGTATTTTTGAAACTTATGGCACTTAGGCTGTCTTCAGTATTATTTTTGAACCAGTGGAGGGCACAAAGATTACTAGTGGAAAATGTATCAGTCTCTAAGTCCTCTTCTTTTGAGTATCCATAGGAGTGCTCAGCATTTCACTTGATCCTGTGGAGGGATTATTCTCTACACATTGTTAACAGGTGGGTTCAGAGAAGAGAAACAAGGCATCTCAACACTCACTACTTGTAGTACATCCTCAGAACTAAAGAGAAGCATTAGTATATAGTCTTAAAGAGAACAGATTTATGTACAGTGGATTTATGTATGTAGCTCCAAGTCATCAAACTCAAACTGTCACTAGATGATGGATTGTCTCCAGGTTTGTTTGTCTTGTCTGAATCATTCATATTTGCTGTCATCTTGGAAGGATTTGGATCTACGGTAGTGGTCAGTATAGCCTAAGAATCAGTCTGAGAGGAACTCAGATCCATGGTAGTTGGGTTTTTTGCTGAGAGTCTTGTAGCTTGAACAGAATCCTCTATGGCTAGAAAAATATTAGAGACTATAAAAAGTGAGTGGACAACATATCAGAGATAGGAATATCCAGGGTATGGACCATGTGATGAGCAGGTAAAGGGAAAATGGGAACTTGTCTGTTGTTGTTGCAATACCACAGCATCTATGTCAAGCATTGGACTTGAAGATTGTGAGGTACCAGCTCTCTTATCTTCTGCCAAGCCTACTCAGTATGAGCCAAATATGTTCACATCCCAACTTGGGTGAAACTCACTTGTAGTGTTAGAGTCATCACTGCTCTCAGCTGTTAGTAGAAGAGGTAATGAGTATGAAGCACTCTTGGATGAGTATGTGGCCCACTTTTTGAGTGTTTTCCTGACTACTTATTTTCATCATTGTATCAGTTGTGTCTCTTCCCTGGACCCAGGTCACCACTGAGCTTCCTCTTTCACTTCAAGTTCTCATCAAGATGGGAATGCCACTGAGAATTAAGTGTCACAAGATGATGGAGCTTCCAGCCATTAAGATCAAATTTAAAAATTGGGTGTCACTTCTTAAGTAGTTCCCAGGAGTTAGGTTAGGTTAGGTTCAATATATGCTATGGCTAATCATGATGAGAGTGCCTGTTCTCATTTGTAACCAGCCTATATGGTCTAAGTGCAGAGGTCCCTTCAGTAGAAGGATGTACAGTAGGAAACTCACTGTAACTATAGAGCTGGATGACTGGAGGTAATACTTGAGCAGTAGAGGAACCATATCAGCAAATACAGGTTTTTGCCATAGTGATCACAGTGTTTATAGGGTACATGACTGTTAGGGTCAGTATTCAAGGGGCAGTAACTCCAAGGCTCAGAGTTACTCGGGGTCAGACAGGTGTCAGCTTCAACATATGTGTTGCGCCCTTGCTGTAAGTCTTGCCTTGGTATTTGCAGGGATTTGGAGTATGGAGTTAGACTTAATACTCAGTAGTAAAGTTAAGTATGATTAGAGAGTAAGAGTAGACTGTCAAGGTCTCAGAGGTCAGAGGTCAGAGTTGATCAGGGGTGATCAAGAGAATAAAACTAATATTCAAACTAAGGAGTACAGAGGGCGGAGTACAGGAGTTTACATATATACAAGAGTCAAGTGTGGATAGCAGCACCCTTGAGCCTGCATCTGTAGTCAAGTGGGAACTGACCCCCATAGTAGTACCTCTCTATGTAAAAGAGAAGCCAAAAGAGGAAGTTAAGGAAGGAACCCTGGCAGAGACACCAGGCAGCCTCATCCAAGCCAGATTTCAGGGAGTCATCAGACCCCAACCAATACTCTCCACCACCACCACCACCACCACCACCACAGGTAGCTTATTGCACCTACACCAGAAGAATCTGGAGACAAACGTGAGAAGTAGCCCATCCACTAGTACTGTTGTCAAGACTCAGGCTGCAAAATGTGTTAAAAAAACCTGCATGCTATGCACCCTACTAGTACCTTATGCAAAACTTGCTTTATGGAATCATCTTTACCCTTTGTACCATCATCCTTGTTCCCCTTTACATAATATATTCTGCCTAGGCTCATTCAAAGCCAGTCTATTTTTCAGTCACAGTTTCCCATATCAAGGAGGAAGTAACAACAAAGAACTCAGAAGGAGATAATGGGCACAACAACACTCACACATACCTGCAAACAGGCCAAAACCTTCTTGATAACAAAAACATAAACAAGAACAAGAGGAGCCAAGGAGAACAGACAGTGACAAAGAAGTTATACACTTTACATGTGTACTCCATCACTTCCTTCTTAGAAGCCACAAACAAAATGTGACAGACCAACAACAGCACCTGGTAAATAATATGTTGCAAGCAATCATTAGAGTGCTCCAAGACCCTGACTTGGGTTGGGAAGATAAAGTACAGGCTATTCTCATTGAATTCCAACAACAAGAAGCTCACAAAAATCAGCTCAAAATAGTAATCAATAAGTCTTTAAACAAAATCTCAGATCTCCAAAATGAGCTAAACAATGCCAACTTTCTCATCGCTACTTTAACAGCCTCAGTCAGAGCTTCTTTTTCTTCTTCTTCCTCTAAAAAGAACCAAAACCCCACATCATCAAAAATAGAAATATTCACAGACCTAGGAGAATTCAATGGGGAATCTGCCAAGTTTGAAGAATGGTGGGTCAAAATGCAAGGGTGGTTAACAGTAAACACTGCAACCATACACCCAGGTTCACATCAAGCAGTGTTAGCCATACTCTCATGATTAAAAGGATCACGTGTGGGACCCTTCACACAAACTCACCTAAAGAAAGGCACAGGATATAGCTGGCCAACCCTAGAAGATGAAATACAAGGGCTGTTCAGGGTAACTAATCAAAGTGATTGGGCAAGAGCAGAAATAGAAAAGCTCAAACAAGGGTCAATGAAAATCGATAATTTTCTAATCAAATGGAAAGCACTCTACCAACAAGCAGACCTGAGTGCTTCTCACGCAATAAGACTCCTCAAAGCAAATGTCTCACGAGAAATAATATACCAAATATTCTGAGATGAAAAAAGGGTCACAGATGTCACAGACTATGTGAAAAATATCAGACAAGCAGACAATGCAATGGATGCCCTTAATTATGTCAGACCAAGGGAATCCTTCAACAACTACAAAAAGAAGGACCCCAATACAATGGATATCTCCCAAATGAAGGTAGAAGATGGATGGTTCAGAGAAAATGAAATTTGAAATATCCTGAGAAAGAATGACAAGTGCTATAATTGTAATGGCACAGGGCACAGATCTTGCGATTGCCTGAAACCAAAGAACCAATGACCGAAGTGCCACTGGTACAACAGCCACAAATGTGGATGTGACAACTCAAGGAAAGTCTACACAACAACCCAAGAAACAAATAAGGAAAAACCTAAAAACACAGTTCAACCTGATCCTTTCATACACATCAGAGGAATGTCAGTGGAAGAAGCCCAGGCCTTCTATCACAATAAGTGTGGGTCAGAAAAGAAGCAGGGAAAAGCAAAAGCAAACTGAGCCATCTGGGCACTTAGTCTCATCAAGCCACTTCTATTTCAGACAATTATGTAAACTCTTTTGAACCTAATCTATTCAAGTCAGGTGTGTCCCCTGGGGTGCAAAACACCTTGGAAAGGCATGGCAGAAACTCTGATTCTGTGCTTAATTCACCCATAAAAACAAAAACAACTTTAGACCCAGAACCACATTTCTCATGCTCTATGCAACTAGCTAAAGAAATAATTATGCTGATACTCATGTCACTACAAGAAACCATCAGATACATAAAAGCAAATGCACTTTTGGATTCTGGAGCCAATGTAGTATTCATACACAAAGAATTTGTAAAGAAACACAAGCTACCCAAAAAGAGGCTTGCTAGACCGATAAAGGTATACAATGTGGACAGAACACAAAACCAAGTGGGTAAAATATCACACGCCACAGACCTGATAATAGATTACAAGGGCCACCATGAGAAAATAGAAGCAGAAATAATGAACCTTGGAAAAAATGATCTCATCCTCAGATTCACATGGCTGAAAACTCACAACCCTGATATCAACTGGGATACTGGTGAAATCACACTCTCACACTGCCCACGTGAATGTCACAACAATGACAATAACAATTTCCATGCAAACCTTATCTTAGAAGAATGGCATGCAGTGCAGTGCTACATCGAACACTGACAATTATGTGAAGCAAAGATGGAAAAGGCACTAAAAGAAGAAAAGAAAACTCCCACACCTGCAGAACTTGTTCCAGAGGAATACCATGCCTATCTTCACTTGTTTTCAAAAGAAGAAAGTGAAAGAATTCCCTCACACAAACCATGGGACCACACTATAGATCTAAAAGACATGTTCAAGCCTAAAAAGGGAAGATTGATTCCCCTTTCTCCCACAGAACAAGAAGAAGTTACAGCATTCATGGAGGACCAATTATGCAAAGGCTACATATGCCCCTTCAAATTAGAATAGACTTCTCCTGTATTCTTCATACCAAAGAAAGATGGAAAAAAATGAATGGTTCAGGATTACCAATACCTAAACTCCCACACAGTTAAAAACAATTACCCTTTACCACTCATTTCCCAACTTGTGGATAAACTTCATAGAGCTAAGTTATTTACAAAAATGGATCTTAGATGGGGTTACAATAATGTCTGCATCAAAGAAGGAGACAAATGGAAGGCCACTTTCATTTGTCACATGGGTGCCTTTGAACCCATCATTATGTTCTTCAGATTATGCAATTCCCCTGCCACATTCCAAATCATGATGAATGATCTCTTCAATGATCTCCCATGTGTTGTCATTTACATAGATGATCTTATGATTTTTACATACACAGATGATGAAAAAGAGCACAATAAAATAGTACTAGAAGTTCTAAAAAGGCTAGCAAAAAATGATCTATTTGTCAAACCTAAGAAATGCTCCTTCAAAGTCAAATCTATAGATTTTCTGGGAATGATCATGACAACCAAAGGTATCACAATGGATCAAGAAAAAGTAAAAGCAATCTTAGATTGGCCAGTACCTAAAATGGTCAAACACCTTCGTTCATTTCTTGGATTGGCAAACTTTTACCACCACTTCATACAAAATTACATGAAAGTTGCATGATCTTTATATGATTTTATAAAGAAAGACATTCCTTTCAAATGGACATTATCATGCCAACAGGCATTTGATACACTCAAACACTCCTTTACCATGGCCCCTATTCTTGCATATCCAGATAATAATTGCAAATACTGCCTAGAATCAGATGCATCAGATTACACCATGGGTGCTGTCTTATCTATTGAGAAAGAAGGGAAATGGCACCCTGTCGCCTACAATTCCCATGATATGTTGTCAGAAGAACAGAACTACCTGGTTGCTGACAAAGAAATGCTCTCAGTTATCCATTCCCTAGAACTATGGTGCCACTATCTAGAAGGCACACAGCATGAATTTGAAATATGGAATGACCATCAAAACCTCGTTCATGACGAGATAAGATCTGAATTGCCACCAAGCTAGATGGGCCCAATACCTTAGCTGATTCCACTTCACATGGCACCACAAACCTGGTGTAACTAGTGATCGAAAGTCCAGTTCAAGACTGCAAAAAGACTGGCAACTGGACCAGACTTTTGATCGGTTGCAATCAGACTGCAGTTGCAGTTGCCTGGTTTTCAAGAACGAAGCAGTCCAGTTGCCTCTAATCTTCAAAAAATCAAAAAGTCAGTCTAAGTAGGTTGCAACTGGTTGCAACCGGTGTACAGCCACACAACCATATTTGGAAGGTGTTCCCCTACTTAAAATAATTTTTTCAGAATTTTTGGTAATTATTTGGGCATTTTCTGAGTAGATACAAGATTTATAGTCTTAAAAATAACATGCAACCCGGAAATGGGCATATCTCGGCCGTTTCTCGGTCGATTTGGCTAACTATTTGGTTGACAGATAGCCAGGAGTGTCTAGTATTTTTCATCTCACTATGACTAAGCGGTCCTGGCCGGTCCTGGCCGATGCGCAACCGGTTTTTCAAAAAACCAGTTGCAACTGGTTCAAAATTAGTCAGAGAGATTCCCAGACCGGTTTTTTGCAGTTTTGGTCCAGTCTTTCCATATTTGGAATGTATTAGGACTGGACCAGGTCCGGTTGCCTTCCAAATAAGGAAAAAAACCAGACTGGACTGGACTTTTAAACTTTAGGTGTGACAATGGGAAAGGCCGATGCCCTATCTTATAGGGAAGATCACATGGATGGAATTGACAATGATAACAAAGGAGTACTAGTCATTCACCCTGACCAAATCTAATCCACCTCCATCATGGTTACATATGATGGGAATGACTTCCTGACACATCTCCAACATGAGTCAATGAAATTATCTTCACACTCCATGAAACACTTATGTAATCTTGGCTATGAAATCAAGGATGCTTTCCTTAGAAAGGGGATGGCAATATTTGTTCTCACAGACCTATGCCTCAAAGCAATTTGGTTACACCATGACACCCCTATTATAGGACATCCTGGCACCGATAAAACTTATGAACTACTCTCACAGTCATATATCTGGCCCCACATGCAAAAAGAAGTAAAAGACTATGTATCACAATGTGAAAGATGTGCTTGTTTCAAGGGATTCAATTAGAAACCAGCAGGACTATTGAATCATGATTAGAGACTCTGAATGCACCATGGGAAGACATATCAGCAGACTTTATCACAGATCTCCCACTCTCACACAATTATGATTCCATTCTCACAGTTATGGACCACTTTTTGAAAGAAGTCAAATTCATTCCCACTGTAAAAACATGCTCTTCTCTTGACTTAGTGGAACTCTACCTTGCTCACATATGGAAACATCACAGTCTACCTAAAATGATTGTGTCAGATCACAGACCACAATTTGCTTCTGAACTAACCAAAAATATATGCAAAGCCTTATCCATCACTCCTAAATTATCATCCATCACCCACAAACAGACAGACAAACAGAGCATATGAACCAAGAAGTGCAACAGTACCTTAGAACCTTCTGTGCTGAAAACCAAAATGAATGGTCCAAATGACTTCCCATCACACAATTCTCATACAACCATAAAAGGCATACTTCTACAAAATTCTCACTGTTTGAAGTATATAACAAAGACATATCAGCCTAGAATGGGGATAGAACCTGCTTCCACTCCTTCTAACTCACCACATGCAGACACATTCATTTTGGACTTTTCTGACATTCTTAAACAAACAAAAGAAAACATAAACAAAGCAAAAAAAATCTATGCATGTTCAAGCAGATAAACACCATTCTGAAGCCCCTACCTATGCACCCAGAGATAAAGTTTGGCTGTCAACCGACAATCTCTGTCTCACATGCCAGTCAAAGAAGCTCTCAGAGAGATGGCTGGGCCCCTATGCAGTAATATCTATGAAAGGAAGTAATGCCATAGAGCTTAAACTTTCCAAAACTATGAAAATTCACCCAGTAGTGAACATATCACACATAAAACCCTACAAGGAGCACCTAGAAGGTCAGACAACATACAAATCTGGCCCAGTCGAAGTAACTGAGGACCAAGAAGAGTTATTTGTCATTGATTACATTGTTGACTCCAGATTACAAGGGAAGCACCTAGAGTATCTCATTCATTGGGAAGGATATGACGATTCCAAACGCACATGGGAACCAGTAAGAAATCTCATGGGTTGTGCAGAAGCTCTGCAAGACTTCCATGATTCTCACTCTAATGCACCATGGAAATTAAATATGACTTATGAAACCTTCTCCTCATTCTTTCATTCTTATGACAACCTTACTGAGAATGATCATGACCCAGTAGACACCAACATTAGTCTCCATCATCTCAATCATGACTTGGATCTTTTGGAGCCAGATCAACAGGAGGAAGATAGTGTTACAATTTCAACTTTTACCCCTAACTCTAACAATCACTCCAACTTTTTGCCTTATGTTTTCTAATCTGAAACTCCACCTTCATTGGTCACATGACCTACACATGTTATGCCTCATAACAAGGCTATACTCAGAACCCTCTCCAATTGGCTACCACACTTACACTTCTATCTTTCATTTCTGATATCAAGGCTGTGCTCCACCCCTTATCCATGACTTGTTATAACTCCTTATCTATGATGATGCCTCATGCATGATGCATGACACACAAGCCATTCCTTATCATCCAATCACTGATTTTTCCCTTATTATCATATGATTCCTCATTAGGAAATAGGTACAAACATGTACAAACAGTAGTTTAGTATATAAAGGCTCAATGTCACCTCCAGAGACTTCAGTAAAGTTCTCTTGGAGTTTTCACCTCTCTTACATACACTCATACCTGGCAAAGCTGGCCAAAAATAGACTCAGAAAGTTCTTAATGTCAATGCTTGCATCCTCCACCAAATCTGACACTGAGAGCCCATCCAAAAAGAAAAAAGGTAAGTTCACAGCAACTGTTTACTAATTCCTCATGAACATTTCATATGACTTTCTCCCCATCATGGCCAGTTCTGTATCATTCAAACACACCTTTTCATCTGTGGGAATAACCATCAGCAAGTACCACAACCATCTCAAGGCTGATGTCATAGAAGCCCTTCAATTCTTGAAGTATAGTACAAGGTCAAGTATTCTGGTTCAAGACTCAGAGGATCCTTTGCTTGTTCACAAGATGCATAGGAAGCAAGATCCTGGTGATAATGATGGAGAGACTGAGGATGAGTGGGATGGTAACATTGAATAGCTTATTTTTGAGCCTATAGTACTATATTTTATCTTGTACTTAGCATTTTGGTACTACACCTCATATATGTCAAGCCACAGCTTAGGCCCAGACTCAGGCTTTCAAGCTGGGACAGGCCATCTTTAGGGGCTTTAAAGGCCTGGAGTCTGGCTTGTGATTTTGTGAAGCCATCAGTCCCCTAAGCTAGGGCTTTTGGGCCAGGCTGGGCCATGGAATCACTACCTAGAACTGAGAAGAATTCCAGGAAGGAGAGAGTAGGTGACCATGGATTAGATGGACTGTGGAATAGAGAGGGTGGATTAGATGGCTCACAGAATGAAGAAGGCAAGTTGGGTGGGTTGGATGGATTGTGGAATAGAGAAGATGGGTTGGATGGCTCTTGGGATAGAGAGGGTGGGT
Organism: Chiua aff. virens; assembly: GCA_038094695.1. Taxonomy (NCBI): domain Eukaryota; kingdom Fungi; phylum Basidiomycota; class Agaricomycetes; order Boletales; family Boletaceae; genus Chiua; species Chiua aff. virens. The sequence goes on from JBBPUM010000128.1 coordinate 17,063, forward strand.
TGGATGGCTCTTGGAATAGAGAGGGTAGGTTAGATGGCTCTTAGGATAGAGAGGACAGGTTGGACAGCTTTTGGGATGGAGAGGGTGGGTTGGACAGCTCTCAGAATGGAGAGGACAGGTTAGATGGCTCTCAGGATGAAGAAGTCAGGTTGGGTTGGCCAGATAGACCACAGAATGGAGAGGGCATATTGAATAGATTGGAAGAATGGAGGGGGTGGGTTGGATGGCTCTTGGGATGGAAAGGGCAGATTGGATCAGTCAAATGGATCACAAAATGGAGAAGGTGGGTTGAATGGCTCCTGAGACACTGAGCACTGAAAAGCTTGGTCCTTTCATGCCCTTTTGTGATGACCACAGGCTAACTTGTAGCTATCAGTTTCATGAGCATACAGCTGCATACTTGGTCAACACCCAAGGAGCCTGTTTTCAGTGAACCCAGAGAAGCTCATCTGAATTAGCTATGGACACAATTTCCTGGCCAGAGGACATGGCAGACATTGAGACTGTGTAGACACAACATATAAGGAACAAGAATAATCCAGTATATTGTTTGGATAACATACCAAGCACAAAAATTGTCTGTGGTGGTGTACTGACTTAGGTGTTGGACCACATGTGTACTACATGATGTCACTGGGTCATCATGCACATGCACAAGGCTGGCAGCATGTGCTGTAACTTGTAACAGCACACAATGTGAACAGTAAGTTGAAGCTGAGAACTCTACATATTTGGTGATATCAAACTATACTACAAAAAAGGAAATCTTAGAGTTGATGATATTTGTTACTACTACATGATATCCAAAGTTCACTGAGAATGATGAGAACAAATAAGAGCATTGTATAACTCTATCTCTTGAACTGAAGGAAAGTAGATGGCAGCTTTTGGCATGTGAGAGAGGGTGGTATAAAGGATGTCAAGTGAGAAATTGAGATAACAGGTGACAGTAGTTGGAATGAGGGCAAAGATTTACTGAAGTGAGACTTCTGTCATTACTAATGCCAGAAAGTGGAGGATAAGACCAAGAGCACCTGTGGCATCCAATGGTTGCTTTCCCAGTTGAGGCTGTCCATCCAAGGGATATCTTGTCATGGAATTGGTATGGAGTTCCAGACCTCCTGAAAGCCACTCTCAACTTGAAAGTAGTGGAAGGACTGGAAATCAAATCCCATAGTGGTTATGAATGCCCAATCATCCATGCTCTCATAGAGTTGAGTCCATGGAGTTGCTTGACATGGATTTGGAAGTGACTGGGGGCAGCAGAGATAGTGACAGGATGTGTTACACCTGCATACTTGATTTTGACAAGCTTCTGCAGCACCAGAGACAAAGACACCAGCCACCATAGAAAGTAGTAGCCAGTTATCATCATCATCATCAAGCAGGGTTAGGGCTATTGCAGGGCTGAGAGGCGTCATGATTGGAAGCAGTAGTATAATAGCAAGATTTCAACTTGGACTCTAAGTCAGGGCTGTCACTCATCATGGAGTCATCAGGTGGCTTAGAAAGGCAATAAATGTAGTATCTGTAAATTTAGAAATTGTGTGATGGTTATCAGATTTACAGAAAATAATCCCTAAATTTAGCTGAGAGTGACTGAGGTCAAATGCCCACATGTCTGTAAATCTCTAAACCATGATGGGAAGTCACCCAGTAGATACTCAGGGCTAGATGCTGATACTGGGACCTAGCTGATCAACCAAGATGGCTGAGATATAGCCATTTCTGGGTCATATGTCATAGATGTATAGAATGATCAGTTGGTGTAAAATTTCAAAATAAATTCCTAAAATTCTGGAAAAATTGTGCCAAATGCAGAAAAATTGGGGCTATCAGGGGGGTGTCATTGGTTACACCAAAAGACCAGTTGCCACCAGTCTTTTTGTGATCTTTTGATTTTTGGAAATCTAGAAAGACTACAACTGCTTAATTTGTAAATTAAAAAAAAACCAAACCACTTAGGACTAGTCCTAATTGGTTTGGTTCAGTTCAGTTTCAGTTTTTTAGCAGTTTTAGGACCAGAGTTTTAAACACTAGGCTTGAAGATCCAGGACATTATCCAATGTGAGAGAAATTATCAGATGGGAGACTATGTCAACAAATATATTCAAATGAAAATACTAATACAGATAATACTTCAATGACACACTGATGAACAGGAAAAGTATAAAAAGGAAGAATCACACTTGGCAAGATGATGAGAAGGATAAGGGGAAAAGGGGGTCATCCATACTCCTAAAGTCTCGCCAGACAGAGAATGTGGCAGCCAGCAAGAACAAGACACTATAGCACATGAGGGATTAGGCTTTGTCCAGAATGCACCAAGTAACTAAAACTTATTTCGGCTACTCATTGCAACTTTGCTTAAAGTGTCAACAGCGTGGGGAGTGCTGGAGAGCATGACAGCCTTCGACGAGCAGATCTTATCATCGCAACTCAACACCCTACATTCACTTCGAGCAAGTCAAGACATTGCTAGGCATTTCCTTTCAACACACTCATTCAAGTCATGAAGGAGAGTGGTTTCAGCCTGAGAGGTCCCTGTTGCAGTATTTCCGTTGAAGAACTCAGTATATTCCTCTACATGTGTGACAAATCTCAGTACTCGTTGTGTTGATAGTAGCTACCTGTTTACTTGGCTGTTGTCATAGTCCTTTTTAGTCTGAATTTCAGCAAGCGTATTCTGAATCCAGAAATGGTGTGATGGCGCATCGAACCTCAGAAAAAATTTAACCTGAGTTTTATTCTGAGGGTCACTCATGTAGTTCACCAGGTCGTTGTTCTCCGATGGTGTGAGATTGAAGGTCATGAGTGCTTCCACAGCCTGATCAATGTAATTGTGTCTGTAAATCTGGATGGGATAGATGGTGGAGCAGGCTGCTTGCATCTGCGGCAAGCCTAACAAGGCGAGAGAGACAGGCTGGAAGATTGCAGGGCCTATGTTATCCAGAAAAGAGGTCAGCTTCTGCATTGCCTCGGCTCCGCTTGCCTGGGCTTGTGCCACAGCAGACATTGGGCAAGAGTGTTTCATCGAACTCGTTGTCCCAGCCTGTGATCCAACCACACTATCAGCCTTTCTCTTCCTTTCAGACCCAGTCTGAGAGCCAGTAGCGCTGTTTGCTGTTTGCCTCTGGCTAATGCTGGTCATCATGCCAGTTGATACCCTAGAGACAGTGGATTGTGGTGGGCGGGAAAGGTACAAAGATGGTATGGATGGAGGGATAGTGTTTGGATCTGAAAATATAATGGATGGTGCAGGTGCAGGGAGGGGCGAGCTTGGGTCGTGAACCGTCAGATCGGCCAACTGGCTCACAGTGGCACTTGTGCTAGCAATGACATGGGACTCGGCAGTGTTTGCAGAAGGTCCAGGTCAATTTCATTTGGATTTGGTTGCCACAGGACGGTGAATATGTGCTCTCTTAGGCATAGCAGCAGAGATGAGGGGGGATAGTATGTCATTCCAGTAGGGCCATGCATGGCCCTTGTACTTTGCAGTGCTCGGATGATCCTGAAAAAAATGAGCAGGCTGAACAGCTTGATCCTAGACATTGGGTTTACCTTGCAAAACGTCTGCCATGCAGGTTCAGTATGTACATCAATCACAGCCCCATTTTTGTCATTGTAGTGGAAGCCGGATGCTCCTTTGATCAATTTGACAATGTTATATTCGGTCTTCAGCTTTGAGAGAGTCAATATTGGATCTACAACTTGAATCCCGATAGTATGAAATCATACATTACCCCATTTTATACAGCAGGACTGGAGTGTCTTCAGCACTCGTTGAGAAGGGAATTTTCGATTGAGTTCTGATGCGATCTTGTTGAACGTCTCATCCTTGAAACCGTCTTTAGTAGATGCATGGTGGTCGAAAAGCAGTCGGACAAGCTCATCGAGTTCCTCTGTAGTCCATGCTGTTCGGGGTAACCTTGAAGAGTATGCTTTGCCTGCTTTGCCTTTGCCTTTGCCTTTGCCACCCACATCCTCAGACTGACTGCCTCTGAGGGAACAGTTGGACCTTCCTGATGATTGGGATCTGTTGGATGGTGTTGTGTTGCTCTCAGCGGTAGACATCATTGAGATTGTTGCGCTGGTGGAATATGTTTTTTTCTTTCCTTCTTTTTTTGCCTCACGACTCCCGCCGGTGACTGCCCATCAGCCATCCAGTCACGTGATGGATTCATCCGTTTCAGAAAAACATATCGTAGTTACACGTCTCCTCATTCCCTCAACTCCCTGGTGTAATCGTCCCACATCCGTTGGGCAATGAGTAGTGTTTTAAAGTCCAGTCCGGTCCGGTCTTTTTTCCTTTTTTGGAGCAACCGGACCAGGACCGGTCTTGAAAATTCAATTTCTCATGCAACTGCAACCGAGACCCAGTGAGACCGGTTGCAACCGGTCACATAGCTTGTGCTATGTAACAAACTGTCTAAATGAGTAATGATGATTGCATTCACCTGTACTCGTAATAGCTACACAATATACATAGTACATAAAAGATCTGCCCCAACCGCCGTGTTTTTAAGATATAAAAACCTGAAAAACGTGTGGAAGCATCGTCAGTTCACTTGTCCTTCTATCCCAATGCCCAGCCCACCTCCAAGTCGAAGGTCCGCACATGATCGCTGGCCAACCAAGAAAGCTGCTGCTATGTCTAGTCAGAGTTCACCACGGTCGAGGAGGGTGGCAATGCCTCGACCACCAAAAACGCCGAAGCCAAGCTTGAAGACGAAGTCTGTAAAACGGAGGCACCACGCAGTGTCAACTGGGGGTTCCTCAGACCCAGATAGAGTGTCAGAGAATGCAAGACGGTCCAGCAATCGGGACTCACCTGCACGGAAGCATCACCACCAGTCCTCCACCGCTTCTCATTACTCCTCCTGCCGTTCTTCATTTACATCGCAGCACTCAGCCTCCATTTGTCCCTCCTCAGCGAACACTTGTCGTTCCCGGCGTTCTGTGGCTTCTGAGTTCAAGGTTGATGCTACTGGTGATGGTGTGAGTGACGACAAAGTTGTCGAGCTGACATCAAGAGCATCGAGTATCCTTACCCGAGACAATGAGGATGAGGACAAGGACGAGGGTGATGAAGAGGTGAGATATGATATTCTTGAAGGATCTGAAATGCTGAAATAAGTACTACAGGGCTTGAGCGAGGAAATGGGGGGAGTGTTAGAATCAGAACTGCGACCTGTGAAAAAGGAATGCGCCCAGGATATTCTGACCATTTTCTCCGACATCTGCAATGTGAAGTTCAAGTCGAAGGGATGGGTTGAAGTCTTGAAGGGACAGTGGTGTAACATCTGCAGGTGAGAATGGGTGTACGAAGTAATAAACCGGCGCTCACCATGTGACAAAGATCTGACAAAATGTTTATTGAAAAGTACGGAGAAAGAAAGTCGTTTCACCTTGGCTCCAATTCGTCGTGCAGGCAGCATATCCGTGGGCACTACGAGCTGTACAAAGAGCGGTGCAAGGCAGAGGACCTGGAGGAGCACCACCACGCAGTACCATGGGAGACTTTGAAGGCGCGGGCTGTGATGAGCAAGCAGGGAAAGGAGAGGCAAAAGACCCTGGACGAGGTGGTACAGAGAAAGTTGAACTCAAAAGAATTCACGACTCGGAGGCAAGATGCGTTGAAGGCCATCGCCGAGTTTGTGGTGTGTGATGACCAGGTGAATCATGTTACCGACTTGAGTTGTATTCGCTTACCTTGCTTACAGAGTCTAGCTGTGGTAAACAAGGCCCTATTTTGGAATTGCCTAGTTGCGATGCGTCCGAATACGAAAACTCTCGATTTACCATCAACTCACAACATCATGACTTACATTCACAACGCCTTCGTAAAATTCATCGAATCACTCAAAGAATGGACTCAGGTGAGCACCTACGTTATGTTTTCTTCTATTCCATTTTGATTTTTATTGTATCAGGCCTCAACGACTGGTCGTATCTCGATGACAACTGACCTCTGGTCAGTTGATCAAACAAAAGCGTCGTTCATGGGTATCACGGCCCACTGGATAGAAGGCAAGAAATCTGGTGAATGGGAGTTGCGTACTGAAGTTATTGCCTTTCATGCAATTGTGGAAGCACACACCGGGGAGAATCTTGGCCGCTACTTGGTCTTGTTGTGCAAACGAGCTGGTATACTCAGTAGCAAGGGTTCTAAGGTGCACAAATATATTTTTCTGTACTCTATTTGATACTAATGATTCTGTATACTAGCTCTTTTGTGTGACCGCAGACAACACGAGCAACAATGACAAGACCTGTGATTACGTCAAAAGAGCACTTCACTCCAAGCAAATTTACACTTTCGATTCCGACCAGCATCGCCTCCCGTGCCTAGCGCACGTCATCAACTTAGCCATCACCGCTGTCATGAGCTGTGTCACATGACTGACACACATCGAGACCACCACCGCCATCTGGGAATTTGACCCGGAATTGCCTGAAAATCAAGTCCAAGGTAACAACCTCAACATTATCACCACCCTTCGCACCCTTATCATCAAGATCCACTCCTCTGGACAACGAGTGGTGTACTTTGAGCGTCTCCAGCGCGAGTGTGGGATCGACACGCCACTCAAAATCCCACTCCACAGCAACGTGCGTTGGGGCACAGCTGATGGAATGCTTGCTCGGTCGTACTCTTTGTGAATGGTTCGTAGTTCTCATGTCAATGAATTCATTGCTTACTGTTAAAATTAGCCTATCAACCTCTTTATTAAGTCTGCCGATGAGCTCTTTGGGCCGATCACCTCAATCCAACGTACTGGTCGAGCCATCAAATGCATCCCCTGGATGGCTTTCACTATCAAGGCATCGGACTGGGAGCGCATCAACAACATACGATCAATCATCGCCGATGCAAACAATATCCAACATCTGTTCTCGCCTGACAATCACTCAGCTCTCTGGCATGCGATTCCAGCGTTCGAAGAACTTCTCAGCGCATGGGAGGAGAAGTGTGCCCTCAGCAAGTATGCGTTGTACTGGGATGCGATTACAAGTGGTATCGACAAGCTTAAGAAGTACTACCACAAATTCAATGAAAAGGATGTATACGTTCTCTCCCTCGGTGAGTTCAAGTTTCATTGCACAATGTAATATACTAATGTCCTTACAGTTCTGCACCCGTATTATAAGCTGACGTATATAGAAATGGCCTGGGGTGGCCCTCTGGAACAAAAGGTGGAACAGGACGCAGGTAATCCCAACACAAAGGATTGGTGTGATGAAGCGTTGTGAGTCGTCGAGAAGACCATGGAGGAATATTGGAATAACCGGAACGACTCAGGTGAATCAAATGACAAGACCGGTACCGTCAATGTTCAGCCTCTCCCCACACGCCCTCTCGAATCGGATTACGATCGTCGCCGCTGTGAGCTCATTCAGAAATCATGTCATGGAAATAGTGGTGGATGGAAAGAGGAATTGCAACGCTACCTGAATGACTTGCCAACTGACGTTTCAGGTGATACTGACATCATTCGGTGGTGGGCTGTTCATTTCCCGGTCTCTCTCTTTTTTTTCTCTACTCAGAAATTTTCTAGGCTCATTCAGAGCAATATCCAACACTGGCTTGCGTCGCAAAAGACATCTGTGCCATTCCTGCAACCTCCGTTCCATGTGAACAGCTATTTTCAGCTGGCGCCGAGGTTGCAACCAATTGCCAATCACGCTTAGGAGCAGAGAGGTTTGAACAGCTTCAGATCTTGAAGCATGCATGGCGAAAGGGCATTGTTAATGCAGCCAAACTGAACTCATCCAGCTACAAGGAGGTAGATGTAGATGAGTTCCATTTGTTCCTCTTGCGGGATGAAGAACTCTCAATGTGGGACTCGGATGGAGAAATTGATGAGGTAGTCGAGCTGTAGTCTGTCATTAGCTTCATGTAGCGTATGGAATGTCAAGTGCTATGTTGTCAAAAGACCGGTCACAACCGGTCACAACCGGTCCTACGTCACCTGTCAGAACTCAGCAACCAGCAACTCTTTTGATTTTCGTAAGGTGCGACCGGCAACCGCAGTCCAGTTGGAAACAGTCACGGTCCAGTCCGGTTGCCAGTCTTTTGACCGGTCCGGGACTGGACTTTAAAACACTAGCAATGAGGTCCTGCCATGCTACTGCCCCCTCAGGCTGCCGTTCACCCGGAGTGACGGGTCCATCTGCAAGGACACCAGCTCCATCGACATCTTGCACCCCATCCAACTGCATTTCTTCTAAGTGTCGTGCCTGAAATTCGGGGGTGAAGAATGTATCTGGGTTGAGGCGTTGGATGAAGTTGTGGATGGCACACAGTGCCACCGGTATACAAGCTTGAATATCTATGGAAAATTCAGGAAGGAGACATAGGATCTGCCACTGTCATTTCAGTACTCCGAAGATGCGCTCGATAACGTTTCAAAGGTTAGCATGTCGAAGATTGAACAATTCTTCTTTGTTTTGTGGGCTAGGGCATTCTAAATATGAGTACCGCAGTCATAGTCCACTGTTTTTGCATACTGTAGATTAGCTTGTCTCCATTCCTTTAAATGATATCGTGTCGCTCGATACGGAACAAGGAGCACATCTGACAGGCCAAATCCGGCATTGGCAAGGAGGTATCTACCCTCAGGAATGGTTAAGTTGTGTGTGCGCGCATCATGCCACATCGTCGCATCTGCTATTGAGCCATCCCATCCGGTTATTGCGTATGTGAAAAGAAGATCAAAGTTACAAATGAATAGACAATTTTGGGACAGGAACCCCTTCCTGTTCCGCATGTTCGGGTGTTCCTCAACTGGAACAAATGCTTGAATGTGTGTGCCATCGATGGCACCACTGGCAATGCACTGGCAGTTGCCAAAATAGCGGAAACGAGGATCAGAGGTGATCTTGTTTGAGATGGGGGTATTTGCAGTCGGTAACTTGACGTTTGACGTGTAGAAGTGCCCAGATGAGAAGAAGTTGAGCAGATCTCTGAAGTATCTGTGAATCACTGTTATCGTTATCTAATGACCTAGAAAAAATAAGCGGACATACGCAGATATCATAGTCGGCGAGTGTTGGAATCGTTCTGCAACATGACGGGTACTGAGACCTGTCACACATGTGTAGAGGAATATGCTGAGTTGTTCTTCGACGCAAATACCGTGACAGGAGTCCCTGAAACCGTTCTCCTTCATGACTTGAATGAGCGTGTCAAAAGTGTCATGAGAGGTGCCCAGCAATGTTTTGATTCAATCCAGGTGGCCAGCGAGCAGCTCCAAGATCCACCCTCTGCCAGTCAGAATTGAGGTATGGTACAGGATTTTCTCGTGCTTCAACAGAAAGAGGAACCTGTAATAAAAAGTAACGTGTGCAATCACCATCGTGAGAAGCAAAACGAGCCATCTACGGCGCAGAATTTCACTTTGAACAGATATTTGTGCTTCAAGGTCCAACATAGCAGAAGGGGTGAAAGCGGGAGCACTTACAACATCAGCCAATTTAATACAAGTCCTCTGCAAAACAGTCGGCCTGCAGCATGCTGAAGGGATGGACAACAGGTCTATATGGGATGCCGCTCGGGGTGACCATGCCTGTTATCATGATGGAATTTAACAACAATGGGATGGAACATAGCAGAACTCACTCGAAGTGAATGTAGGGTGTTGAGTTGCAATGATAAGATCTGCTTGTCGAAGGCTGTCACGCTCTCCGGCACTTCCTGCGCTGTCAACACTTTAAGCAAAGTTGCAATGAGTAGCCGAAATAAGTTTTAGTTACTTGGTGCATTCTGGACAAAGCGTAAGTTAGTCACTATAACTGATTAGCCTTGTGTAAATAAATCTAAACACGAAGAAAGCGAGTTTCGACGATTTACATAAGCTTATCCCACGAGTCCCCAGGCAGAGAGCGGTACGAATATGCACGAGAAAACCCTCCTCCACTTATGTGGGAGGGAATACCGTACTACGGTTGGTATCAGACGCCAAGTGCTCAAGGAACCCATCAACGCTTCTCAAGGAATCCGAACGAATGGCGCGAGGTAGTACATCGCACATACGACCTTCCTTTCATCCGCCTAATGATCCCGCAACTTACCGCGACCTCCTTTTCTTCGAGGAGCGACTAAAGACCAATGCCGCATCTCTACAAAGAAGAAAGTCTCGGTATCAACGTACGCACTCTTCCCTTTGCAGCATCCCCGGGTTGACCAGCAGACAGTGTTTTTACTCCACCTCATCCTTGTCATTGCCATCCTCTCATCTGAAGTCTTACTGCAGACATCGTTTTTAAGCACGCTCTCAAACGTGAAACCTCATCCGTATTTTGCTTCTGGACTGCTGTTCGTTGCGATCACTACTCTGCTCCTTGTCTTTGCCAGTGGCATGTACTCCGAAAAGGTTGCTTACGCCAATCGGTATGAAACACCATATTTTCAATTCCACTGGAAGCGTTTCTGAGTACGAAATTCTCGAAGCTATGTTCCCCACGCAAACAAAGCATTGCGATCCTTCAACATGTATCTCAACGTTCGCAAGCCTCCTTTGCGGTCCAAGTTTTCCCTAAACCCATTTTCCCTTGTGTTTCCGCGACCAGGACCGCCTCCCGAATCGTCGAGCCGGCCGCTGACACGATCATCACCCTCGTCACCAACCGACCGCGGCACGTCCGTACCCATCGCCCCAATTCCTCCCGCGGCCAATCCCCGCGGTGAGCTGATTTTCTCTTCCCGCGTGGACCGATCATTTCGCGAGTCTTATGAACGCTACCGCGCGGCCTTTGAGCGGAAGCGACAAGAACGAGAACGATCTGATGCGATGCAAACTTGGTGGGGTTGGTTGCGTTTTCAGATGCCGTGGAATAAACAGCCTACGATGCATCCTTTGGCGGCCCCACAGGTTCGAATATCTTCATCCGCCCGGGGGAGGGGTGTTGGAAGTGTGTTTTCAACGCCCTCGTTGTCCAGACGGCCTAGCCCTGTGACAAGAGCCTCACGGCGAGGCACCCCTGCCGTATGTCTTTCTGATCTTATTCCCCGCAAATTAATGAAAGAGTATCTGTAACAGCCACAATTCAGCAGCTGACCGATACTGTCACCCCATTCATGCCACTATTAGTCAACACTTAGGCGGCATATGGATGTGGTATAAGCCTTTGGCGGCAGAGGCTGGTCAATTGGCGAGCTATTAAAAAGATTGTTCTTGATAGCACAACTTGTTCATGTGGTATTTAATCTCGTCGGTTAACGGCAGGGCGGGGTGTAAATTTTCAGGGCGAGAAGCAGCATACTTTAGGTTTCCGATTTTCAAAAAGCCAGCCGCACCATTGTTGATGCGG
>JBBPUM010000129.1:0-28332 GCA_038094695.1 Chiua aff. virens
AGACGTTGGCACGAGGATTGGCCAAGATTGAAGAGCCGAGAAACATGCTGGGTGGACGCGTCGTACCGTCCTCCAGTTTGACGTCGTACGTCACTACGACATGCGCCAACATAGTCTTGAGCTCATTCGCAGCAAAGAAACGTCCGGGGCTGATTCGGGAATCAGTCCACAGAAACGGTCGAGAATAAGAATGGGAAAGCCCATACCATGCATATCTGCCATGCCCAAAAGGCAGGTAATCTATCGCAGTGGAAGCGTGTTGGTATTTAAAAGTGGCGCCGTCCTCGTCGCGCATGGAGCTGAACCGGAAAGGCTGAAATTCATGCGCATTCTGGTATGATTTGTCGTCCAAGTGTAGTGACCGTGTGGGGACACCGATAGTCGATCCTTTTGGTATGAACGTACCGTCCGAGAACGTAAAGTCCTCGATTGCCTTGCGTTGAATGCCCACTGAGATCAAAAACAAGCTATCATAGGTCCTTTAACTAATGGGAAAGAATACTCACGGCTACTCAAACCTTCGATACGTTGACACTCTCTGAGGAAGCTGTCTATATGACGCATCTTGTCTACCGCAGGCTTGGTCCACCCTTCGTGCTCCACAATTGTTTCTACCTCCTCGCGGAGAGGTTTTATATATTGAGGATTGGCGGCAAGGTAGAAGAGGGCATGAGTGAAGCTCTGCAACGCATTGGGTGATAGGTTAAGGAACCGCTGGCTACCGCAATGAACTCGAACTTACATTGGCAGATGTCTAGCTCAAGTAGACTGGTTAGAGATATGGGGATGAACGACGATGCACCCACATGAATAGCGGCAAAGTTGACGGCCAAGACTCGGAGTGATAACGCTTCGGCAGTCAAATTGGGACCTTTTCCTTCATCGATTAACCAGGATATGAGATTATTCTAACAATAATTATAGTGAGCTTCGTTCTGGTCAACAAAAGGAGTAAACAAACAGGTTTCCCTTCCCAATCCTTCCCATACTCATCCAGACATTTCAATCGTTCTTTGATGATGGGGCCGAGATGCCTCACACCACGAATCTTATCCCGAACTACAGGACCTCCCAAGAAATGGGTAGCTAGACTGACGACGAGTACGACATGGGTTACTGGATAATTACTGAAAATGACTCACCCTCTCGCAAATTTTGGAAACATGGCAATTAGAGTGCCTATCTTGACGACTTCGACGGTGAACCGGATATTCAGGTCAATGTAATCTGGGTCACGACCTAGTTGACGAATGATGAATGAACACGTCGTGTGGGGGATGGAAAACATACACAGCGGAAGCCCGACGAAAAGCCTGTTACTGGTTCTGCAGACGATCTGTTGCATGGAAATGAGTGCCGGTACGCTCTTCCATTCTGAACGTCCTACAGTTGAGGAAGATGCACCCTGTTGGAGAAGAAATGCTTACCCTCGCCCTTGAGGTTTAACACCTCGTCAAAGGCTGTGACAACTTCATCTCGTATTTCTGGATACTTCGCTGCGAGATGCCGCGTCAGCTGCGAGCGAATGACCCCAATATGATAAGGGTCTGTGTGGACCTCGCCACCCATGGTATATGATAGACACCAGCGCTACAAACACCGTTTCTCAATGCCCAGGAAATCATCACAGTGAACGAACCTCATCTAGGGCTTTTGGGAAAGAAAGCACCTCCGCTGGTGCTCTCAATACTTCTTCAACATGCTTTCGATCACTGAAAATCACTATCCAGTGATAAAGATTGGCAACCTTGAAAGGTATGGACATATGCTGCCAACATCATAGTGTGGATATGATAAGCGTCAATCGAGTGGTGTAAAAAACCAGTGCAGGGGGACTTGCCTTCTCGTAGCCTTGCTGTATAATTTCAATGGCATTGGTCACATACTTGTAACCGTCCCACCAGGAACCAACCCAGCTGTTGGATCCGAATATGGGAAAATTTTCAAGCTACACAAGTGAGATGGTCAACAGTGAATTGGTGAACAGCTTCATAGGTTATGCCAGTTGACGCACGCTTGTAGGACGACTGCGCCGAGCAAGGTTTGCAATAACCATAAATGCAATAACGATACTGGCAGCGCCACACGTCCCTGCGTATTTCACACCCACTAAGCTCTTTGTGAGTGCCGGTACCGGCAGTCGAGAGTCCATAATGTGCTGTGTTCACGGTGGAGGAAGTCGGTCGAAAATGATTCATGATTCGATTGAGTACATAACAACTTATACAAGTTTCGGAGTTCGACTGCTAACGTTTCATCAGATTGCCACGATGGATAAATAGAGAGGTTGTGTTTGAGCTGGATCGATACATAATCTGCGATAATACTACAAGGTAGTACAACCATCGCGTTCGTAATGGCATGAAGAATGAACGAAACACCGTGAAGAGAGCTGGAGTACAAAAAAAGATATCATTACAGTTCATCCTCAGATCTTCGTCGTCCCTAGCATACACGAGCCCTCATCCATGCCGTGGATACGTCGCAGACGTAGACACAGCCAATCCGGGTATCGCCTTGACGTACTCGTCGAAATACGGTACGGCTTGTTTGTTCGAACGCACGGTCAACTTTGTCAGCATACATCCCGATCGACGGACCATCCCCATAAAGGCTGCATGCGGCCACTCGTCACGGTCGCGATAGCAAAAGCACACGTCAAGTTCTTCGAGGGCGGGGAGCGTGAGCACGTTGAATAGCTCATCGAGCCCCGCACGGATCACTTTGATTTCGAGGCGACGGAGCGCCGGGTGAGTGATGGATCCAATGGAGAGGCCACGGAGGAGGCCGAGTTGGACGTCATCAGCAGATAGGCAAGAGGCGATAAATGTGTGGAGGTGTGTACAGTGCACGAGGAGCTGGAGAAAGACGGTGGGGTTGAAGAGGGCGAAGTGCACGTGGAGCTCGGTAAGATAGGGCCAGGGGAGGGTGATCCCGTCAAGGGACTCGAGATCATAGCTGAGACATTGGAGGGATGCGACGCGGAGGCGAGTAGTAGATTCAGGAAGGTGGATTGAGAGGATGTCTCGATGGGTAGTGATACGGAGATGCTCTAAGGGGAGAGCTGGGATTATCTCGGACTCGAACTCGGACTGGATCTCTGGGGCGAAGAGAGTTGGTAAGGAGGAACCGTGCCACCAGAGATCGTTGCAGCGGGAAATAACCGGTCGGAGCCAGTGTGCAAGGGACGAAATGACAGTTGGGTCTGCATCAAACATAATGTCGTTAAGAACCCGAATCGTCAGGGGGACGCTCTTGGCTCTGATCAACCAGGCCTCACACCCCTGTCGATACTCTTCACAAGTGGATTTTTGGAGAGAAATGGAAAAAGAGGACCAGAGATATGGGGTGGACAGCGCCACAGCGCGCCAATAGCGACACACCCGGGTAAGCACCATAGGGCACTCCACATCCCTTGGAGAGACGTATGGCGTCTTGGGCAAACAGTGGTGAAACACTTCCCCCAGCACCTCTGGAGGGATTCGCTGAGCGGTGGAAGTAAGCGCTTGGTGAGCGAGCAGTGATTCGCGAGCGAGAGTGCTGTTGTCTTCAAGTTTCGCTCGAATGTCTACTAGCTTGCGAATAGCACTGTCCACGCTGGCTATCTGGAGTGCAAGGCCGGAGAGTTGGGAGTGTCTTTGAGAAACAATGGCATTGACGAGCGAGATGTCTTGAGGATGGTTGAGTGCACTAGATTGCGAGAACGGTGTTTCGAGGTCATTAGGCTATTTACACTGTGAGTTCAAGGCAGGATAGATAAGAGACAGGAGACTGACCAAAAGAGACGGCTGAAAGGTGAAACGCCGGCATGAGACACGATTGCGCCATCGACCTTGGGAAACGCGCAACAACGCACCTTGCCGAGATACTCGTCCAACTTGTCATTTATGGCTTGTAGAATCTCCATCTTAGGGTTATTCTCCTCGTTAAAAAGCTACTTGATGGCTGCGACGACGGTGGGTTGTGCAAGGGTGGGGTACAGGCACGAGGCGTACGTGCTGAGAAGTTGTGTCACGGCCACGGGCCAGTGAGCTGTCAGGTCTTCTCGTTGACTCCTCGCCCCGGTTTTATCAGGTT
Organism: Chiua aff. virens; assembly: GCA_038094695.1. NCBI lineage: Eukaryota > Fungi > Basidiomycota > Agaricomycetes > Boletales > Boletaceae > Chiua > Chiua aff. virens. Next base: position 4,078 of record JBBPUM010000129.1, read on the forward strand.
CCTCAGTAGGCTAGATTGAACACTGACGGACACCAGTTCTCGTAATTACAGGAATATCGCCGCCCTCCGGGAAATTTTGTCCCACAGCTGCCGAGCGGGAACTTGTCGAGTTCCGCCCGCAGCATCGCGCCCGCGTCGGGTGCTTCTGGCACAGGCCTACGACTGCAATTCCGAATTCTCCTTTTCAAGGGTATCCAGTTATTTTCGGCACGGCTATCTACCAGCAGGCTGCTATTGTTCCTCTGCCTGCAGTGCTTTAATCCTGATTCTTGAATATTGAATGCTTATGGGGCTCTTCTTTTCATTGTCAAATTGTCAATGCATATCAGTGCCAGCGTTATTGCCGCTCAGCTTCCATGTATGTCCGTTTTATGGATGTATTTAGGTACGTTGCATCTCACGTTGTAGCGTTGGTGTTCACTTGGGCTGCCCTGCTTGTGCCTAGCTGTCTCAGAGGTCGGTCTCAATCAGTTTACTAGTGAAGTGTGTGGTATGTGACACTCCGGCCCACGCTTGCCCCTTGCTTCTCTTGTGTTTTCGCTGGCAATCCGTATCAATCGTTGCAAGCATCACTGCGCCCCCCGTATATGTGTATCTCTGGGGTGACTTTGAAACTTTTCACCATTGAGCAGCTCCGAGGTCTCGGCTATTAGTATTACCCGGCCCGAATAGCCGAGTCAATGCGATCCCGAGTCTCCTCCCTCTCAGACCGCATAATTACCCGACAGGCACGGCGCGGAGTATGGGAAACACAAAGGCACAGAGACGGTGGGTGAAAGCAAGGAGGATCAATCCGGATAATTGGAAGCAAGTACTTATATTTACTGGCGGAACCCCGGTAGTTCACCAAACGTGGTGGCGGAGTTCCTTCGCTATGCGGATTTACCGCTCGAAACCTCGGGTTGCGTCCCCTTCGCTTGTTTCTTTCTCGTCTTGTGGCCACGTTTCTATCACTGAGTGTGCCATCACGGTGAACTTTACCCCTTGTTTGTCCCGCTGTGGGACTGCTAAGCAGCGCACTTCAGGTTTGTATACCTACAAGCTTCACAACTTCACCGTGGTCGTTGGCCCGTCTTCGTGCGGCGCGTATCAAAGGTAGGGACAGCAGAGTGTTCTCCCATTCGCGCCTGCGACGCCACCGGCGACTAGGGCGGCGCCAGGCTTCTTTGCAAGGTCAGTAAAAACCGACGACTCTAACGTCCAGATCAGCCGTCCCTCCCTCAGTATCTGAATGATGACAGGTTGATAGCAAACCTTGCTAAAACGTTACTCGCAGCTTCAACTTAAAATACCGCTAAAAGGACACTGGATCCAATCACAGGCATCATCTTAACATAGTAATTCTATCTGCAATTCAGTTCTTATCTCTCAATACTCGCCCTGCCAGACTCTGGTGCTTCCGAGTGGAACAGGGTTAAAATTTAGTCAAGGATTGCTAAGTACGAGTGCCCGACCAGTAGGGTAGCGGTGTCCTGGGTTCACTCGTTGGTCTAAGTATATGGTTGGTCTTTGTCTTGCAGTGCTTTACTGTTAACTCTTTGGTTCTCATTGGATTTGCGGCCGAATCTCAGATCTCACGCACCAGAATTCGAAATTCTTGATGCATGCATACGCATTTGACGAGTGAGCATCTCTCGGTGTCACTCGGCACGGCCTGGGGACAGTATAATAACAGACTTTTAGGCCCAACCCTCATCTTCCAACATACCCAAAACCATTGCCCGTCGACGTGTCGTCCTCAGAGTACAAACGATCACAAAATAGGAGCTCACCGTGGCTGTGTAGGGGCGGCCTATACTTCGTTGTTTGCCTCTGTGGTTACGCTCCGCTCCTAGTAGACACGTTTCCACACTTCGAATGGCTTGCCCCAGCTACATTGAGCATGACCGAGGCCGCTGTGAAGTCACAACCTGCTGTGTAAATTCCAAATAAAGACCGTTTGCAGCCTAATCCTTTGTTAGTAGCATGTCCGCTGGCCCTACCAACATCCATTGCTTTGTCGACTAGGTCCTTGCCGCCGCTGTTCAAGATAGCATCACGTGGAATATCCCTTTGCCACTCGATGTCCTTATCGAGGACTGTTTCCGGCTTCTCGACTAAACATGACATACATGCAGTACATAACTGTAGTAGCAATATCCCTTTGACACAACCACTCGTGACACTTTTCCGATTAGAATGTGCTGGGGCGGTTAGCAACAAAGGTTGTCTTTGCCTTTCCGACGCGGTGCGGAAGAGGGAACTTGAGCTTGGGTACAAGGAGCTGCCTGATGTAGGGGCGACGAACGTCGTCCGTTTTCTCAAGCTCAACAACGCGGAGAATCTGTTACCGAACAAAGTTAGTCGAGGAGTGTCTAAGTAAAGTCGCAAAAACACATACGTGGATCGACCGGAAACGAGCACGGTGCCTTGCAGCCATATCCTGGTACAGTGCCTTAACAGCGTCCGCACGCGAGAGCTCACGGAACTCCTTGTACATGTTGTGCGTGCCAGAACGGGAGTCGTAGCGCAACCAGATACCAAAGTTCTTGACTTTCAAAGGTTTCTTTTCGTGGATCTAGAAATAAAAAAGGACGTGCGCCAAAGCAAGCGAGGGTTCAAAAACCCGTTAGCAATCCCATTCCGCCTGCCACTTGAACGGCTGCAAGGGATACACACAATATTGACACCGATGATTTCACCGCTTGCTTTTTTCACCTTTTTCAACTGCCTGAGAAGGGTTCAGTGTAGTGGAACAAGTGCGCTTTAGTTCGAGGGACCCACCTTAGAAAATACCAGAACCGTGACTTGGCGACGACTTCATTGGGCGCAAAGATGCGCATGCGATAGATTTTGGGTGTTGGGTCCGATTCCGTGGGGAGGTGGCGCCCAACGACTTGGTATTCTTGAAGGCCCATCTGAATGTTTGATGTCAGCACGTCATCCATTGGTACACACGGCATCCATCGTTGATAGACCCAAATGCTCCGCAATCATGGCGTGGATGGGCAGTATAGATACCGTGCGAGAGCGAGGACCACACGTACTTTGTAATAACCTTGATCTTGAGGGTCGACACTATCGGCGAACGAGGGGCGTTGGTCTGGTGGATAGTTGGGTCTTGTTTGCTAGGTAGCTGAGTTTGATTTCAGCCACTTATCTCAGCTTGCCTTATCAGTGCGTACTTCACTAAGCAGCACCCTAACACCCTAAGGCAACACGCTCACCCTCAATACTTACAATCTATATCGCAAGCAGGCCTGTAGTGGCGTGGGTCAGCAATTCAAGTTCCCCCTTCATTCCGGACCTTTGCCACTCCTATTAATTACACAGCGAGGTTACGGGATCCGAAAGAGTTGATTGTGATTTACTCGTTGAAACCTGACGATGATCTTGCGTGTAGGTGACCTTCTTCGGCAACGGGCTCTTCCTACGAATCATACAGTGAGCCTATCATGACGGGACTTGTGTGAGTGACCCTTGGCAAGGGCCCATCCTATGAATTACATGGCGGGGTTACCGAGATGGGATTCGCGGAAGTTGACTGATTTACCCGATAAAACCCGGCCGTGGCCCTGCATGCACTACGGTGGGTCCGCAATCTTGAGTGTCTGGATAGCTCAAAGTTAGAATTGTTAGGTTGACGGGTTTGCAACAGCGCAAGTACAGTGAGCTGAGACTTAGGACTAAACATCTCCAGGACCCAGTCGCGGGGGCAAGGGATCGATATCTGATTGACAGCAGCGTTCGCTGGACACTGTCGAACTTGCTCGCGATTGAATCTAGTGCTCCCCATGGCGATATTGACACTGCTTCTGAAGTTCCGTCTGCCAACGGACAGCCAACAGACACATGTTTCTCAAACTCTCCTGCCTTTACCTCCGTCACATATACAGATCTGGGATCCGTCTCTCATTTTCCCGTCACCCTCGATGGTGTGAGCAAACCTGTTGGCGGGCTTCCCCTCCATTCCGGACCTTCCGCAACGAGCCATTCCTATTAATCAGTTCAAAACCTCTTCAATGATACCAGATAATTTTACGTGGTTTCCTTGAGCCTTTCAGCCTTTCCCATTCTATCCATCTTGTCTTCAGCTGTGTATTCAGAAGTACATCTGCTCTACTCGAAACAACCCTCCCCCTTACTTTTTTCCACCCACGTCTCGTGTGGACTGTCTTTCCTCTGCCACGATTTCCTCTCTTCCCATGTACGACGGACAAATTTGCGCAGCAAATGCGACACATCAGATGGATGATCAAGTTTCTCACGGTGAATCAGTCCCTAACCTCTTGGCTTTCAGCCAAGCAGATCTCGCCGAACATTGTCATCCGAGTCGTTCGGTGAGAAACGCATTACAGCCCTCCCACACCCACCGAGCATATGTAACAGGTCATTCAAGAATATGAGGCCCAATGGAATGAATATTTGTGGACCATCGTGCCTCCTGCCGATGAACAAACGGTATACCCGGCGTACCGGGGCGTCCGCCGTGGGATGGAAGCATTGCTCGGGGGTGCCGACATGGGTCGTCCGGCTCCTGCTCATCGCCAGGTATTTGATCAATCTCGTCAAGTAAACCTAGAAAGTCTGCTAACGAACTATGATAGGGAGATGTCCGAGTGATCCAAGTTCCTGTGATGGACTTTGTTTTTCGGGCAGGCCGCGAGAATGTAAGAACACTCTCCTATACAGGCCATACTCCGCACTTATCGAACAACATTGCAGTTGACATCCATGACCCAGACCACCACTCACCATTGCTCCGCAACAATGCCTTGTCGGTGGACGAGCAACGGTGTGTCTGAGATTTGCGGTGCACCGATCACGTGCGAAAGTGTCCCGAGGCACTTTGGAAGTGTGCATGGGATCAAGAAACTGAATGAAAACGTACAGATTTGCTGTCGGTGGGAAGGGTGCCATAAATGGATGGTACGCAAGAATTTTGCGCGGCATATTCGCGAGCGCCACGTAGGCCATGGTAGAAGCATAAAAGGCGGTCGTTCCAGTTGAGAAACTAACGCAGCCCAACGGTGTGAAGTGAGTTGCAGTGTAAGATATGGTATTTTCTCGTCCGTCCCTCGCTCAACACAGGCAGTTACTACTGTGGTCAGTTTATTTATCGCTGCCTTCCATCATGTAACCCTTTGATGTCAACCATGTAGTGGATACGTATGTATATTTATAGAAACATAGACATGTAGGGCACGCTTCGACCGACGCCCGAATATGGTTTTACTGATGGCGGTCGAACAAGTAGTCACGACCTAAGAGACATCATAATGTGTCGATCTGTCGGAGGTAAACGAATTAATTGACTGTAAAAGATCAGCATGAAGAGAAAGTACGAGGTAGTCATGGAATTATTTCTACTTAGGTCGAGCACGTTATAAATCCTGGCTGTGATTCCCTCAGGTATGCTGCATTGGTAACTTTGAATTCAGTGGGTGGGGTGTTCTCCTTCATTTGGGGAAGTACTTTGTTGGTTTGGCACATGGCTCGGGGCGGGCCTCCATTGTTGGCAGACTTGTCCCGGAGGTCGCGCAACACGACGCCTTCGACCAACATTTGGGGTGGTGCGAACACAACGACGGGCACCCTGGGCACTACAAACGCCGGCAATCACAAGTAGGTGTAAGGCGGTTTGACGCGCGCTTATTGTGCGTTTTTACTTCCTTCGACTACGGCAGTTTGTTCGGGGTCCTTGTAAGGGTGGCAGAGGAAAAGATGGCCCAGTGACTGCTGGCCTCAGCTCCCTGCAGTCGTATACTCTACCATCGACGGTGGAGTAGGATGGATTTGACGGTTTTTACCCATGATCGTGTGTATTGGAGGCAGCTTTTGGGGCGGCGCTCAGGTTCAAATCATTTATATCGGTACTGCCAGTGGAATTCCGACTTTCCCGATTCTCTGCTGTAATTACGTGCATGACGTGGATATGCGAGGAAAAGACGCCACACATTTTTGTAACAAATAGTTTTGATCCTGAGGCGTTGACGCCCTTCTTTGGACGTCGCTCCTTAAGCTGTGAAGTCCAGTGAGGGGAGGGGAGGTGGAGAGGCGGAGCGCTCCTCGGCCCAGAACAGAGCCCAAGGTGCCGGGTATGCGTGGGCTGCTCCCCAAGTATTAGGAGTGACCGACGACGCAGGCCGCGAGGCGGCATACCTGGCAAGTAGGAGGAGGGAAGTGAAAGGGGCCAAGCTGGGCCGATTGAGGCCTGGGGGCCTCGGCCAGGTGGACCGGCCGTGCAACTGCCCATGGCATGATGATTGGCACCAGCTGCGTAGGTGCATCAGAGTGGCACATGAGGGGCGAGGAGCTTGGGGGTCATGTGCACGGTATATTCACTCGGACCTGAGCCGATGTCAGGGAGGAAGGGGTTAAGCGCAGGGAAGCGCGTGGAGTGCGCGTCAGCGTGGGCGCACATCATAAGAGAACATGACAGGACGAGGGACCCGGGGGTCATGTGTACCACGGCCTCCCTCGGACCTGAGGCAGCATCAGGGAGGGAGGGGGTAAGCGCGGGGGAGAGCGTGGGGGAGAGCACAAAATGCGCGTCAGCACGGACACGCATTGGGAAAGCACATGACAGGGTAAGGGACCCGGGGTCATGTACCGAAGCCTCGCTCGGACCTGAGGCAGCGTCAGGGAGGGAGGGGTGTAAGCACGGAGAAGAGCACAAAATGCGCGCCTGCATCGACGCGCATTGGAAAAGCACATGACGGGGCGAGGGACCCAGGGGTCATGTGTACCAAAGCCTCGCTCGGACCTGAGGCAGTGTCAGGGAGGGAGGGGGGTAAGCGCTGGGGAGAGCGCAAAATGCGCGTCGGCATGGACGCGCATTGGAAAAGCACATGACGGGGCGAGGGACGGGGGTCATGTGTCTCAAAACCTCACTCGGACCTCGGACAGGGTCATGACTGCTGGTGAGTCGGACGTGTAACCTGCATGTCGAACAGACAGTCGGTGGCCCAGTCTTGAGGGAAAAAGCCTCCACCGTGCTCGGTCCTCGTGGTGTGCCGAAGCGACCGGAGATGCACTGAAACGGGCGAGGACGAGCGGTGAGCACTGCTGTTGCCAGTGCAAGGTGGGCGAGCGACGTGGTGGAGACCGAGCGCTGAGGGGCGTGGAAGCGGCGGTGCCTCGCCTATGTCGCTTGTCCGAAGATCTTGCACTTTGGCTCCGCTCGTGCCTCACTACACCGAAGTCCGACACCTCATAAAGGGCCCGGGTTAGTCGGGGCGGTCCGTCTTGTTTGGTAGCTACCGAGGACCGAGGGCACCTATGCCACCGTTACCCTCTGCCGAATTTCCTCCACCTCCAGATCATATCTTCACGGAAACCGAGCTTGGCAAGCAAAATTGACCCATGGTTCCCTTCGCATCCTTCGGTCAAGGTCGATGATGGTTACCGTTTCTGCAAATCCTCTTGTTACCTCCATCCAGCTACTTGAAGTTTGAACAAATTGGTCAACACTGTCCGACTCCGAGTCAACAGGCTCGGACGTACAGGCAGCACTACGGCAGCACAGTTGGTATATTTCATCCCTCGTAGGTTCTTTTTTCGTTCTACGTAGCACAGAGCCCCACCTGGGCAATCGCAGGTGTAGTTTCAGATCGAGGATGGCATGACCATGGCCCTCATTTGTACAGCATGACTATCCCCAAGTGCGTAAGGCTGATTTTATTCCAGCGGACGGAGACTAACACGTCGCTCCGGCCTTTGTCTATTACTTATAGTGTGGTGACTACTGCATGTGCATTGTGCAAGGGTCGGTGACGCCGTGGCTGCCAAACAACTGTTTGCAGAAATGGCAAGTCAGCCCAGCTCCAAGCTTAGAATCCCGTCCTACAACGCAATAACGCAAGTGTACATGCATACGAAGCCAGATGGGGCGAAGGTATTGTCCTACTTGAAGTCTTGTAGCCTCTTATTGACGCGTACGGAACGATTGAGCGTCGATAAGGCTGCTGTGGAAGCGACTTTAAGTGCATCAAGTCGAACCTTTACACCCGTCTTCAAGGTAGCCACTGGGCTGCGCCGATCAATGCCATGGTTGCGTTCTGAAGGGTACGGACAAGGCTATCAGTGTCCGTCTTTGAGTTCATTCTTCTCACCCCACTTCCCAACGCCATCTCCTACGAATCTCCGATCAATGTGCTCATGACGCGCAAGCGCACGAGCCTCGCAGAGAAGTCTCGCTCGGTTACAGGCTTCTGAAGTGCATATGACGACTTCCATTGCGAAGCTGTCGACTCGGATTAAGGGGTATGCTGTGGATGGCGAAATCGTCAAGGCATGGGCATCTCCGAGAGCTTGGCAGATGGTAACCACGTTCTACATGATTCTTCTCGTTCCGCATCGGTCCCACCCGGCTCGGTATCATGTACTTATATCCTCTCGTCACACTTCCCCGAAGCAGTGTACAACCGAATACGAGGGGCATCGCTTCTTTGCCATATGCCAACCGTGCATATGGTGTTGTGTTTCTCTTGTATTTTGTGTACCCGTACGCTAGTAGAGGATTCAATGTTACATCGTGCACGGATTGTCAAAGTGTTGCTCGAGAAAATAACTTAGATTGAGACCATATAAAAAAAAGCAACAAGACATGTGATCACACTAGTATATAATTTACATAAAAGATAACGCGTCAATCGATACGCCCGCTCCTGGTATGCTGTTGCTCTGCCACCCAGTCGACAAGATCGTCGATCAACACTGTCCGAAGCGTCGGCGAAAATTAGTATGAAGCTGACCATCTCCGTCGTGCACGGATACGCCACGATCCATGCTTCCAGTCTGACGAGGGCGCCCGTGAGCGCCTGTCCAGCATACGTTGGTAAACGCGAACAGTGATCATGCTAACCCGAGAAAAACACGTTCGTGCACCGCCCGTTCCACCACTGTTCGCGACTCCCTCGCGTGTGGCTTACCCGTCAAGATTGTATCCAGCGTCGCCACGACACTCGCCAAGTTGAACGCGATCGCATGGCCCGCTGCATTCCTGTCATAATATGTACACCAGTCGCTATCCCGCATCACCCTCAACGCCATCCCCTCCACATATGGGCACAAACCGAGTAGGTACCTGCGACGATTGCCGACCCCGACCCCATCTTGACCCCATACATGTCCGTGAGCCACTTCCCTCACACCCGCGTTCATCCACGTAAACACAACCTCCCTCCCCCCTGTCGCGTTCGAGCCCAACGTGGACGTGTGCCACCGCCACTTCCAGGAAATGTCGGCCAACTTGGGTGGGATGGTGGCCCGGTGGCTGTTCAGCGTGGCCATGATGACGACGAGCGGGTTGTGCAGGGCATACATCACCTGTTGGAACATGTCTCTCTCTCGAGAGCTCAGGTGAGGGGAAGTGGTTGGCGTGCAGCCACCCCACTAAGTCGAGCCGGATGTGGATGCGGTCTATGCGGATAGATAAAATTTTAAAAAACCGACACGCGTCATAGTCTTTGAACACGGGGAGTGCCGACTGGCTCAAGAAGATGTATTTTTGGATGAGGGCAGTAGCGGTGGAAACGTAAGTGGGTGGAGAGCCAAGGAGGACGGACTCGGACGCTCTGAGTGCGAGGATAGGAAGGGACAGGAGACTCACGACAAGTTGCAGGTTGGAGTCGTCGTGGAGCAAAAGGGCAAAGACGGCCTGTTCGCCCACAATGCGATTGAGCTCCATGTTTCTGAACCGGGGGCGAGTTGCACGGGCGAGAGACAGGAGCGAGAGGCGCACGGCCAGCACAGTAGAACATCATGGAGAAATCGGGGACGCCTTGGCTCATGCAAAGCGCCTTGTGTTGTTCACAGTCGACTTCGACTATATTGTGCCTGTATTGTACATGCCGGCTGAGCTGGCCCCACGTCTGCCAATTTGCAGTGGCCGCACCTAGGGGGGGTATGAGCGTGTGCATACGGAACACGAGGGACGTTGCAGATACCAAGGCGCAAAGAGCTTAAAAAAGATGAGCCACTGTGGAGTTGTCCATTTGAGGTTTCGAGGTCAAGTGAGACGACTCTCTCTCGAACGGGCTAGCAACCGAGTGAGGTGTTTGGACAACGAGGCGGTTGACCACGGGTGTTGACGTCGGTGTCCGGATGGCCCCTTGTTCCGAGATGCGCTCACGCGTGGCGCCATCGTCGCTGCGCAGGTCTGGGAAGGAGAGGTACACATCCACCCGGATCACACAGCATCCATCCAAATCCAATAATGACCGAATCTTAATCCTACATATCTACGATCATGAGGGTCCCACGTTAGGGGTCGAATTTTCCGAAAACAGCGATTCATGGCCTCTCGGTTGGTATGCGGAGAATGGAGACGCGGAAGAGGTGCGCCACTTCGCTTAATGGGCTAAATTCGGTATGCATAGAACCGAGAATTGAAAACCGATCCTGCGGAGTGCTAGCGTGAGAATGGTAGCGGATCGCTAATTGTTTACATAACATCACCTGGACTTCCAGTACTACAGCCAACCACTTGCAGCGGAGGGCGGAGGTGTTTTGTAAACTTTCTTTCCGCTGGTGCCTCTCAGAGATACTGGGACACATTCATGTGAGCCGGAAAACGAATGCCTCGACCGCTCTATCAAAGAACTGGAAGCAGATCCTTCAAGCCTCTATGCTGCACACCTATCCGAGTGCGAGGACGATGACTTCGACCCTTTCCTCCGACTGCCGAACGTCACACGGAATGACAAATTGGTACACAAGGTAATAAGCGCGTGTTGTGGTTCCCACAATTTACGCGGCTACTGAAGGATAGGCTTGAGTTTCAGCGTAATACACCGATCAATCCTTGGTCCGGCCCGTTGGGAGTGTCCGCAACGCCTCAAGGAGGACTCGTGTAACGGGCCACTCCAATTAATTAGGCCAGGACCTCTCCAACGATGCTAGAATGTTTTCCTTGAGGTTTCAGTTATTTTTATTCTATCATCGGTCCTATCATCGACCATTTAAAAGCACATCTGCTCTGACCCGCACAGCCCACTCTCTATTATCCCATTCTTCTTTTCTTCTTACCTCTGTCGTACTCAGGCACCGTCGCCTCTCTTCCCCATGTGCCACGGACAGATCAATACAACAAACGTAGTAGACCGAGCTGATGCTCAACCTTCTGATGGGGGATCGGTCCCTGCATATCTCAACCTTTGGGCTTTCGGCCAAGCGAGTCTTGCCAAACATCATCCTCCAAGTCATTTAGTGAGTCTCAAGCTTATTCACGACCCTCCCACACCCATTGAGCGGACGCAGCAGGTCACTCAGGACCGATGGGACGAGGAACATCTACGGACCGTCGTGCCCCCTGCAAGAGAACATATGGTCCCCCCAGTATACCAGGGTATAGTCTGCAGTGACATGGATCCGGCGTTGTTTGGGGGTGCTAATGCGGATCGTCGTCCTACCCCTATCTACGGCCAGGTACTGAGTCGATTCCGTCATGTAGAATTTACTAACAAAACTGTGACAGGGTGACGTCACTCCTACCATCGTGTCATGGGCAGATCGTGAGAGCGTAAGTATAAGTACCTCCTGGCTATCCAACCCTTACCGAATGACGCCGCAGCCAACGATCATAGCCCAGACCGCCGCCCACCATTGTTCCGCAACGGTGCCTTGTCGCTGGACGACGAGAAATGGCATGTCTGATATCTGTGGTGCAGCGATTACGTGCAAAAGTGTCCCGAGGCACTTCAGGGATATGCATGGGATCAGGAAACTGAATGAAGGCGTGCAGATTTGGTGTCAATGGGAGGGATGCTACAGATGGATTACACGCAAGAATTTTGTGCGGCATGTTCGTGAGCACCATGTGGGCCATGGTAGAAGCTAAGGCGGTCGTTCAAGTTTGGAAACCAATGTGTAAGATATGGTAGTTTCCTATCCACTCTTCGTCTAATATCAGCGGTCACTACCTGTGTCCAGTTTATTTATCATTGCCTTCTATCATGTAACACTTTGATAACATGCAGCGGATAGGTATATTTGTAGACACAGGACACGCTTAGACCTGGGCGTCGTCACTTCTCTAAGATGGTTTCACCGTGGACGTTCGGGTGAGAACCAGGGTCCAGTAGTCACGACACCCAAGGAACATTATAGTTTGCTCCCAACCGTCAAAACACGACCCGCCGTGTGTGCGTCGCAATCAACTTCTCATTAAACGCTGAAAACTCGGGCTCGTTCTTCAGCGGCTGCATATGTTGCGGTAGCCACAACAAGCGCTTGCCGTCCATCTGTCGCTCCGTAAGATGTACGCCATTCGGAGAAGAGAGCCGAAGATATCGTCTTCGTGCTTAAACGGTGTGGCAACGACGGAGACTCGGACTTGGAGGGGTCTTGTTTAGATGGTGATCGGTCCGGTTCCGGTTTTTCTTTGTGCTCGCAAATGGGACAAGCAAGCGCGGGCTGAAACAAGACGTTCGTATCCTCGCCCTCACCCTCGCCCTCGGCGCTGACACCGACATGATTGTCATTCTTTCCTTTGCCACCATCCGACGCAGGCAAAACAAGCTGCAGGTGGGGTACCGCCCAAAATAATACGTTATTGCCACTACTCCTACAGATCAACGTGCGTCTGGATCTGAGCCTTGATCTTGTGATTCGAGATACCGAACTTGTTGAATGTCCTTCGTGAATTCGGTCCCACTGGGACGCAATCCACGCAATGTGGACCAGCCCATCTTTGTGCGCGATCAGGCCCATGTCCTCGTCGAGCGGTATCAAAAAGACCATTACTGCGATAGGCGAACCGACGCCAGCAGGTAAATCGATAGTCGCTTTGCACGTGCCAGATGCGCAATCCCAGATTTGCACCACCCTCACACTAGAACCACCCATCGACCTCCGAGAATCACCGGAGAAGGCCAAGGCGATGGTGGAGGCATTTCCCACCATGTTCATCGCCCTTTTGGCCTACACATCGACGTCGCACACCATGAGGGCGCCTTCGTGAATTATGATCACGTCCGATAAAACTGCTGCTTGGGGAGAGTTTTCCACACACGAGAAACGGATTTTTTTGTTTGCCTGTCGATTCGTAGATGCGAACCGATCTCTTGTCCTAGCGGTCCCAGAAATCCAACATAGACCAGGTAAAGGTACATACTATGCGAGTCAACCAAGAACGGGACGAGCTGAGTTTGATTATTAAGCACCGATCTCGTGGAACGCGCCAGCGTGAGATTTTGGATCGGGTGTCAGCGCGTGTTCATCATTTCCGTCGATTGACAGCGATCGCTTCCCAACCATCCTGTCACCGTCGCCCTGTCCATCATTGATGTTACACACTCTCACATCATGGTTAGCATCATGAATACAATGGACCAAATTACAAACGGCCCGTCATGAGCATGAGTCTACTAAATGTCACAAACAACTACACGCTGTATTAAACACCGAAAACACAAGTTCGTCCTTCGGTGGCTGCAGACATTGTGGCAGCCACAACAACCGCTTATCGCCCTCGCCCTAAGTTACACACCAATTCAGATGCGGATTCAACGGATGTAGGACCGAAAGACCATGGCTAGAGAGTAGGAGAGGGGGGGCAAAAGCAAATGAGGAGCATGGCTCCGGTCACGAAGGGGTGAGTGACATAGGAAGATGGGGAAGCCAAGGTCTTACTTGTATTGCAGGAGGAGTCCAAATCTTGAACGCGGATCACCGCCCCGTTGGGTTTTAGTGGACCTCGTACGATCACCTTCAATATAGTCGACGTCTGTAATCGTGTGGTCCCATCCTTGACCTTCAGCAATTACTCCAATTGATCAGCCCCACACCACTCCAATGACACTGGGACAAATCATACGTGTTTTCCTTGAGGCTTTTCAGCCGTTTTCACCTATCGTTGGACATTAAAGATACATTTGCTCCGGCTCGTAGCAACCCACTTTCCTTGTTCATTTTTTCTTTCTACCTCTCTCTCGTGCTTGGACTCCCTACCATCTTTCTTCTATTCCCTCACGATTTCCTCTCTTCTCCATGGATCGCGGACAAATAGATGCAGCGAGTGCAATACACCTGATCGACAGTCCAGAACCCGAAAGCAAGTTCGACTGAGCCGCCTCCAAATCAGTCAAAGCAGCAGGTCCCTGCGCGCCTGGTTCAAGGACCGTGCCAGAGCCAAAATCGCTTGATTATCCGCTCGGTCTCTCCTTTGTCTTCACTGACGAACTCTCCTCCTTTTCCCGCGACAAGGCCAAGACGACGAGTGTACATCTCTGTGCAAAACTCGAGGGGTTTACACTGATCGAGCTCAATTCGAGTGACGAAGAAAGTCGCCGGTGAGCACATCGCACGTGTCCAGGGTTCCTCCTGACCCTGTTGACTTCCAGAGTGGTACGAACGATAACTGAGGCCTCTGCGCAGGCAACGAATGCGCTTGGTGTGACTATCACTAATCATACGTACCTCGTCATGGACAAAGTTGATGAAATGTTCACGAAAGACCGAGGAGGTGTCTATGCTTTGAATGCATTGACTAAGGAGACGAAGGTAGGAACTACCCTGTGCCCATAGGACGGATCTTCGACTAATGTTACTGGACGCCTAGACCCCAATCATATGCATTGCCAACGATGGTTGAGCCCAAAAGTTGAAGCCCTTCAAGGGTAGTACCTTTAATCTGCCGTTCAGAAGGTGCGTTAAAGTACACTGCTCTTATTTGTTGACTGATGATTGCATCAGACCGAGGCAACTGCAATCCGTTTGCGCATCCTGAGCATCGTACTCAAGTAAGCTTTTTGCTATGAAGCAATTCGAACGGGCAATGATACTTGTATCGAGGGATAAGATGAACATTCTGGCCAACGTCATTGATCGACTCATCACAGAATCAATCTGACATAAGGCAAGTATTGAACGTGCTTTCAAACTTGCAGGCTATCCAAAGATATCATAACGTTTGAATGCAAGGAACTGTGTGCTCTCCCTGTTTTCTTGCAAAACTCTGCTGAAACTCGAGATTCAGAACCAAGATGAATGAGAAAAACACGATCTTGTCACCCTTTGATGTTATAAACAAGATGTTCGGTCTCCACATGTTCTCACATATGGCAAGGGAGACGCTAGGGAACAAGATGGAAATATATTTCCATGACCACTCATTCGTTCTACTATTCTCTCAAGTGAGTTTTGCACCAAGGTCCCGGGATGTATCTTGTACATCTTTAAACAGGAGAAATATCTCAGAACTGAGCCCGCAAAATTAAGAGACCTAATGGTCCACCAAAAGCGCTGAGGCATCTTGAATTGATGGGTAAAGCGGTATCCTCGATACCTGATGCCGACCCTGTGGACGCGCTCATACACTGACCAAGCAAAGGTATGCGAATCATTGCCGCAAGGTGAGGTAGTACACCAAGGCGACCAAGGTAAATACCTCAAGTGGAACCCTTTCTCATCACGTAGGTTCGAGATATTATGGCGTAGGGTATCATCGGTCACAGTAGCTCACTGAGCAACTGAGTGTAATAGGTAGATCTACACACTAGCTACTTGGTTCCTCGAATGTCATATGTCATAGGGTTGTTCATGCCAAAATAGGAACTTAGCAGGTTGAAGTTTTCGAAACTCTCTTGTGATCATGAGAGTTTGCTTTGCCTCTCAGTGTCTGTTTCACCGTGATCCATGGAATCGAGAAATTGGATGAAGAAGTACGGGTTTGCTGCCGAGGGGAAGGATGTTATAAATGGACGGCATGCAAGAATTTTGCCAACATCATGCAGGCCATTGTAGAAAGAAGGCAGTCGTTCAGAAACCAGTGTAGCCTGACGCGGGGTGTGAAGTGAACTGTAGTGTAGCCCCCTAGGCTGAATGTAGGCGGATGTGTATGTTTATAGGTGTGCAGACTGCATGTTTGATCCATCCAGAATCTCTCCGAATGTATCACGCCGACGTACTTATGACCCACCGTGCGATCACCCTTTCAGAGTCCCACACAGGCTTACGCGAGCCGAGGTAGTTATGACACCAAGGAAACGTTATGATGGATTAATCAACAGGGTAAATGAATCAATCGATTGTAAAAGATCAACACGAAGTATTCCCGAAGTAATCATAGAATTACTTCGGCTTGAGTTGGTCCAGCACATTAAAAGGGCTAGCATTCAACGTTTAAACACGCAAGCATACAATTTGATCAGTAGCGTGAACATAACACAGCACATTACAGGCGGTCACAAAGAATGCGAATCCTCATCACAGTTCACTCCCAACCGTCAAAACGACGACCCGCTGTGTGTGCGTCACGATCATCAACTTTCCGTTAAACGCCGAGAACTCGGGCTCGTTCTTCAGCGGCCGCATATGTTGCGGTAGCCACAACAAACGCTTGTCGCCCTTGCACACCCATCCGTCGCTCCGTAGGACATACGGCATTCGGAGAAGAGAGTCGAAGATGTCGTCCACGTGTTTAAACAGCAAGTGTGGCAACGACGGAGACTCGGACTTGGAGGGGTCTTGTTCGGACGGTGATCGGTCCGGTTCCGGTTCTTCTTTGTGATCACAAATGGGGCAAGCGAGCGCAGGTTGAGACGAGACGCTCGTTTCCGCGCCCTCACTCTCGCCCTCGGCGCTGACATCGACATGACTGTCATCCTTTCCTGTTCCATCGTCTGACGCAGGCAAAACGAACAGCAGGCGGGGCACTGCCCAAAATGACACGTTGTTACCACTCGTCCTACAGATCAGCCTGAGTGGCGAGTCTGGATCTGAGCCCTGATCTTGTGATTCGAGATACCGAATCTGTCGAATATCCTTTGTGAACTCGGTCCCGCTGGGACACAATTCGTGCGACGCAGTCGATCCCAAAGACAATGGCACGACGCGAACCAGCCCATCCTTGTGTGCGATCACGCCCATGTCCTCGCCGAGCGGAGTCAAAAAGGCGATTGCCGTGGTGGGTGAATCGACACCCGCAGGTGGGTCGATGGTCGCTTTGCATGTGCCGGACGCGCAATCCCAGATTTGCACCACACCCACGCTAGAACCACTCATCAGCGTCTGAGAATCACCAGAAAATGCCAGGGCGGTGATGGAGGTATTTTCCGCCACGTTCATCGCCCTTTTAACCTGCGTCCCAACATCGCACACCGTGAGGGCGCCTTCGTGACCGCATCCAATAAAACTGCCGTCTGGGGAGAGGACGAACGCTTGGATCTTTTTGACGCCTGAGAAACGGATTTTTTGCTTGCCTGCCGTCGATTCGTAGACGCGGACCGAACTCTTGTCCTGGCGATCCCAGAAATCCGACATGGACCAAGCAAAGGTATGCGAGTCAGCCGAGAAGACGGGACGGGGGACGTCTTCGGTGCGTGCATAATCGGCGATACCAAAGTCGACTTTGGAAAGGACACGGCAATATGCATCAGTGAGGTGCCACACCAGTCCGCTGTAGATGAGGAAGCGTGATCCATCTGGAGAGATCGCTACCGATGTCACAGAATGAAGGGGGCTTGCGAAATCTCGTTTTATGACTTCGTTCCACTGTAATGTGGGTACTGTCGTATCCAAAATATCTAGTGATCCAATATTGCTCCCCGCTGCAGCACGCGTTCCGTCCGGCGACAACGCGAGCGCCGTCAAGTGACCTCGAGCCGAGTGTATGGGAGGAGAATCCACCTTGGTTCCGAACGGCACACACCATGTTTCGGAGAGGTACGAGAACGCCAGAGAACACGACTGTGATGAATAAGCGACTAGGAGCTCTGCGCTCGCTACTCCATCTTCGTTGTACTCCATCATCTTCTTTAGCAGGAATGCGGGCAGGCCACGTGCAAGGACCTTTGCTTGCCATACAGGTGCGTTACCCATCATTGTCTGCAGGTTTTTTCCAAAGTCCCAGATGGTGGCGTCAGAAGACAATCGACGACTTGTTGAAACATTGCTAGCGAGGACCGTTCCATCTGATACCGACAAAAATTGTTTGTCGTCGTCAAAGAAGCGGACCGAGCGAACGACCTTCTTGTGCCCTCTGGAGAGGGTACGCGTACAGCTTCCCGAATGCACATCCCAGACCTTGACTGAATGGTCTTGCGAACCTGTCACAATCATGGAACCGTCCCGTGACACATCTAACGCTGTGATGCCCGCACGATGACCCATCATTCCACGGATAACTTTGCCGGAGTTCACGTCCCAAAGGATGAGTAGATTATCTTCGGACCCTGAGCATAACCGCTGAGAATCCGGCAAAAAAGTGAGGATCGTTACTGGCCCCTCGTGGGCGACCAGCTTGTGTGTCCGCTGAGCAGACTCGAGTGACCACAGCTGTATCGTTTGATCTCGAGCACCGGATGCGAGCAGTTTGCTATCTGGAGAGAACTCGAGACACGTGATATCGTTCGTGTGAACATCGACATCCTTGAAGTGTTCCCGACCCAGATGAGGATCCCAAACTGCGACCGTACCGTCTGAAAATGCAGCGGCAACGAAGGACCCAGAACCTGAGAAACGGACAAACAGGGACGAGGCCTTGTCTCCGAAACTGGCAATATTACCTCCCGTAACAACATTCCACAGCTGAACCCCTTGGTTCATGCCGGCCGTCGCGAGGACACTCCCACTTGGCGAGAAAGCAACGGAGGTGACGGAACCGAGATCGATGGCATACTGATAAGCTTGCCATTCCTCGTCCTCGCCCTCAAGGATCATGAACGTACCCCCTGCTTCATGCTTGAAGTGGGCGTAGAGGGGGCTAGATGTGGGAGTAAAGGTGATGGCCGTGTGATAAACGTGCGATGCGCTTTCGGATATGGGCTGTCTAAAAAATAGCATTAGCCGTTCGGCGTCGTTGATCAGGGTTGCCGTCTCCTCGGGTACGTTCACGAGCGACTTGGCAACCAGGTTCAGATGCTTGTCCGAAGCAAAAAGGTAATGGAGAGGAACCCACCTTGAGCCAATTCAGTGCGTCGCGCAATATTATGATCGCCCTCTCCACATCGCCAAAGATGCTGGCTGTCTCAATCCAGTACAAAAGCGTCTTTTTGCAAAACTCCTGCATCGCCTCCAGAAGCTTATCATAGACACCGCCTTGAGGGGGAAGCTGTGTGAGGTGATGGGACCAAAACCGACAAGCATACAACAATGCTTCATCATACGCCGCCTCTCTGCGCTCTCTAAGATCTTCAATGTCACGATTCAGCCTAGACGGATCACCGATGCGACACATATTCCGCTTCAGCAATCTGGTCATGGTCTTGAAACAGAGCTGAGCCATAAGTCGATGGTAGACCGCGGGATCAATAGCATACTTCCGCGACCTTTGTGGCGAGACCAAGAAATCCCGAAAGGACGCATGATAAAATTGGATGGGCTGTTCCCAATTGTCGGATGACATTAAAACGGAGCCAAGAGCAGGTATGACAACCCTCGCATCCACGTCCGGATTGTCAAGGAGCTGATGTAACGCATGCACCGTCGTCGGGACAGACAAACAGTACGCGATACCAAGAATGAGACGGACGATGTCCGCATCTGGGAATACAGACACAGCGTCAAGATAGAGCGCGTCGAGCTCAGGGTATGCCGTATCGCGAGAAGGCTTGTCTTCCAAGATTGCTTGAAGACGCTGGACAGGATTGTGCAATCGATCGCCGACGAACTTGACGACGGTCAACGCAAATATAAATAGACCGGACGCCTTGGCGACGATCCGGTCTAGATCTTCCGTTGATGGCCACGGCTCATCTGGCATGATTTGCACATGCTCTTCATAGACTTGACCGAGCGCGTGTTGTAAAAAGCTTCGGATGTCATCCTCCACCCCGAAGGATTCGATTTCGAGAACGAGTGTGACTAACGCGATATCCGGCTGGCGGAAGTGGAGTTGGAGCCAAGGCTCCGGGCGACTTGTTATGAGAAGTCGCAGGGGAAGGGGGGAAGCGCGGACGAGTTGGATCAAAAGGGATACGAGCTCCACGACAAGCTGGGGGTCGTCACATTCATCGAGGGCGTCCACGATGACCAGAAGTGGTGATTCAGGACGGTCGGGACAGCTGGAAAGCGGCTCTAACAGTAGCTTGTGCATCTGTTCACGGAGGACCTTGAAAGGAATCATACTGTCTTGCTCCAAGGCAGCAAGGACAGCAGGGCGCATGGCGGGGACGGAGGACATGAACTGAGTCGTGATGGTCGGGAAGAAGTGACGGGTAGTGCGCCGTTGGATGTCGCGACGCGAGAAGAAGAAACTGGCTGCCAGACGTTTCTGAGAGGCGTACTGTTCCGCGATCGTTTGGGATACGGCTGACTTTCCTGAGCCAGGTCGACCGTTGACCCAGCATATGGGCATGTTGCACTCAGTTTCGCTGTCCATCCAGGACGCCAAACAGTCGAGGAGCTGAATTCGGGTACCTTGTAAACATCGTGGCGCGGGATGGCGATCAACTGAATCAAACGCAGCGCTGTGAGCGCTGGCTTTTTGCAACGTCTCCGACCCTGGGCAGATCTCAGAACCTATGAAAACTTGAAGGCAATGAAAGCTGCCCACCAATTTGGCCAGTTTGTAATATCTGATTGCCGTGCACGATCGTGTTTATAGTTTGGTTTCCTTGCACACTTGCACGCGAGGTGAAGTATTGATCGCGATGGACCTCGCTGAACGTAGAATGGCTTGCGTCGATGTTGGACGAATTGTTAAACATGGTTCAGAGAATGTGACCAGGGCGTACCGCTGCCAGTGCGGGAGGGTGTGGCCTGAGAGCGTCCGTTGAACGCCCTTGCCTTCCAAATACTGACTCGGAATCGATTGACGCCCATGGTTCTGTGTAAGCCTGGTACTGGTCACGTGTACTACAGATGATCGCTTGCTTGCAAGTCAATTACGAGGTATCTCAACCAAATGCTCAATATCAATCCCTTGTCCTTTTTTTCGGGCTTATTTGCCTACCCCACTTTTTGTAGTTAAAACCTCGCATTCTACGACAGTGTCCTACATTGATTGCTTCGAGGGTGAGTTATTGGTAGTTGCTTTCAACGCCATTTCAAGTGTTAGTCTCAGATCAGTGCGTCGTTACTAGAATCACAATATAATGGCTTTGGTGCTCCGGCAAACCCCAGGTGGTAGGCTTGTGGCCTGTATCTTGACGTATTGCTCGTACATTTCGAGTACTCCAAATTCAAGTGCAATATCAATGCCTCTGACCTTGGCGGGGAGTGGGTGAGAGGTCCACAACACGTTTCAACTGACTTCAAGGTCTCATGCCCTCCCACCAGGTCGCTTGCAATGGTATTGTGAATTGGCTTGGTCGTCGCCGCCTCTCCCGCTGGGCCCATTGGTCGTTTTCCACTGAATTGGGATGGGAACACGGGTTGCAAGATTTCTGTTGATGTCACTGGGCTTGCACGTAATGGGTCCTCATGTGCCCCACAGGTAAAGACGCTTCCGATCCAGATGGTCTTGTAGGGCTTTATCCATCAAACTACCGTTCGAGTCTCGTTCGACACTTCCTAGTACGTGCGCTCACATTTCAGAAAAATAACCAATCACTGGGATACCCATCGCTCCCTTCCAAGACAGTCGGTATTGGTGCCTGGACGAACTCGCTCTGGTTGTACACGTCATCGTTCACTCTCAGTGTGCGCCCGTTTCTGCTATCCGCTGGCGAGTATTTCATTCACTGTGATGCTACAGAGTGAATCTGGACGAAAGAGGGTGGCAGTTATCTCGGCTTCGTCGTTGGTGGCCTCGGGCAACAGAACCGCGTTCTACCTACTAGGCATCGTCTGGACCCGGTCTCATCCCTGATTACAAGATTATATTCGCCCTAATTTGGCCTTCGTTATTGGTGCTCATGCTGAATTGCTGCAAGTGATATGCAGCAAGGGACAACAAAATGGAGGCGTGACCGTGCCAGCCCAACTCGCGAGGTATGTAGCCACTAAGCGGCCAACACTGCCACCTCGGGTCCGGTATGCCGAGTCAGCTCGTGGTCCAGGTATCGGCTTCGCTTCCGAGATCGAACGAAGGAAACTTGGAAGAAGCGACGTGGCAACCTGATAACCCCCACAAATGGCTGCCTTAACTAAAGGTAGGACCACTTACACCGTCACGCGCTTATCTGCAGAACACCAACTATCTCAGCGGACCCTAACCAAGGTTCGATAATATTCAGTACTCAATATGATACACTAGACCATAATACACTCATAATCGTCAAGAAATTGTAAGTAGTACACTAAATCTCATCATCTCATCAATCGTTATCATAAATCATCATGATCGTGGAAAAAAAGAGAATTCATCAAAACATTCTCGGCGTGAACTTGCGACCCGACGCTTCGAGTGCTTCCTCGACAACCTTCATCGCTTGTAGAACGCGTTCTTCTTCGAACCGCCGCCCGATGACTTGCACACCCACGGGCAGCCCGTGCATCGCGTCTGCGTCGTAAACCCCGTACACACCCTTCGCAGCCGCGCCCATCTTTTTGTACGCCTCGCTTTTCCGGAAGTCACTTGGAAGGGCATCTGCCTCTTTGCTGACAAACGTCACCGGAAGAACCCCCGCAACAGCGTCCACCTGGGTCATGGCATCAACCAAAAAAGTAGCGAGGCAGGGCAAGGGTGCTACGCACGATGTTACATATCATCCCTGTCGCCGCAGACAATAACGTCACTTTCTCGGCTGTCCCCGTCGGTATGGCGGGTATGGGATGAGGCACAGAAAGCACGAAATCGACATCCTGGGCTTCCCAGGCGTCGTTCCAGCGCCCTCGATATTCGTCCCGAGCTACCACGAGGTCACGTTCCTGAGCCGTCGTCTTGGTGTGCAAATTCTCGATCAAGGAGGCGTAGACTTCATCTCCGGTCAGGGTGCGAGTCACCATGGCAAGGAACCGTTTGATGAACAGTGGCATCCCCAGCAGGGACTTGGACCCACTCATGACGGGGTCCAGTCTTTCATCTTTACGCAAGGGTTTGAAGAACCCGACCGCTTTTACGGGATCAGTGCCACGAAATGAGAGCGCGGAATGGAAGTACGAACCCGCATCAGAGAAGCAGAGCTGCAAACCAATGTTGAAACCATCTGCAATGGAAGGTGGCGTGCTGGCGACATGCTTGAGCTTCGTGTTCTATTCGTGACATAAGATATGTTCAAATACCCACAAATCCACGACGTCATGCCCTTGTTGTTTCAGTGCCTCCGAGGCCCATTTCAGGGCTCGGCGACAGGCTGGTGTCGGTGGGACGATCCCTGCAAGAA
Organism: Chiua aff. virens; assembly: GCA_038094695.1. Classification (NCBI taxonomy): domain Eukaryota; kingdom Fungi; phylum Basidiomycota; class Agaricomycetes; order Boletales; family Boletaceae; genus Chiua; species Chiua aff. virens. The sequence continues at coordinate 27,267 of JBBPUM010000129.1, forward strand.
TTACAAGGTGCACGACGATGAAGGATTCACACTCACCATCTTCCCGTATGACGCCCCATCGTAATTTCTTACTCTTCAGATCAACCTGCTTCCAGGGTAACGGGACACACTGACATAGACATGTCGGAGATGAGCGCACGTCTTGGCAGGCACAATCTCGCGCTCACCGTGTGATCATAGTTCCATGGTTCCATCTCCACGACGCGCTTCCAGAACTCCTCCAAATCATCCAAGCGGCGCGCCATCGGCGAACACGATGTCCCCACAAACTCCTGGCCGGGCAGCGGGGGCAGTGTACCCAAACTCGGAAACCTGCCAATGGATGACCGCATACCATATATGCCGCAGCAATGTGCAGGCCATCGAACACTTCCTCCGATATCCGTGCTGACCTCGATAAGGCTGCCGCGACTGGCTAGAAGAGCGGCACCGCCTCCGGTCGAGGCACCACTCGCGAAATTGGCGTTGTAAGGATTGCTCGTGCGACCGAACAGATCTGAGGCAGTTTCGAGCCCCAACAACCCGGGCGGTGTCGTCGTCTTGACGTGTACGATCGCGCTGGCGTCTTGCAACAGGCGGACGATGGCAGCCGAAGAGGAAGCGGGCTTGCCCACTCTCGATGAATACCCCATTGTCGTGTCATAGCCCTCGACATCGACGCAGTCCTTGACGCTGACGGGCACACCGGATAAGAGACGACTGCGTTCGTGAGTGCTCCCTTTATGGTCGCTGTGTGTCGGGGATTCGGGTGCTTTCGAACTCGAGCTCGAGGCCGGCGACTGCAGTCGGAACATGAGCGCGGCGAGACAGTTGGTTGCTTTTTGCGCAGCAACGACTTTTTTGCCGTAGGCCTCTAGGATTTCCGACGTTGTGAGCGTGCCAGCTTCATGGCCTTGTGCGAGTTCGCGCAACGAGAGGTCGAGAATTTTGTTGTCGTGTTCGGTACAGCTTTCCGTGTAGGAGGGTGGAAGAGCATCGAGCTGCTGCTGCCGTTCCTGCTGTTTTGCAGCACTGAAACAGGTGTAAGCGAACGCGTCTCGGGGAAAGGTTGTCAAGAGAGAAAATC
>JBBPUM010000130.1:0-28180 GCA_038094695.1 Chiua aff. virens
GATTTTCTCTCTTGACAACCTTTCCCCGAGACGCGTTCGCTTACACCTGTTTCAGTGCTGCAAAACAGCAGGAACGGCAGCAGCAGCTCGATGCTCTTCCACCCTCCTACACGGAAAGCTGTACCGAGCACGACAACAAAATTCTCGACCTCTCGCTGCGCGAACTCGCACAAGGCCATGAAGCTGGCACGCTCACAACGTCCGAAATACTGGAGGCCTACGGCAAAAAAGTCGTCGCTGCGCAAAGGGCGACCAACTGTCTCGCCGCGCTCATGTTCCGACTGCAGTCGCCGGCCTCGAGCTCGAGTTCGAAAGCACCCGAATCCCCGACACACAGTGACCATAAAGGGAGCACTCACGAACACAGCCGTCTCTTATCCGGTGTGCCTGTCAGCGTCAAGGACTGCGTCGATGTCGAGGGCTATGACACGACAATGGGGTATTCATCGAGAGTGGGCAAGCCCGCTTCCTCTTCGGCTGCCATCGTCCGCCTGTTGCAAGACGCCGGCGCGATCGTACACGTCAAGACGACGACACCGCCCGGGTTGTTGGGGCTCGAAACCACCTCGGACTTGTTTGGTCGCACGAGCAACCCTTACAACGCCAATTTCGCGAGTGGTGCCTCGACCGGAGGCGGTGCCGCTCTTTTAGCCAGCCGCGGCAGCCTTATCGAGGTCAGCACGGATATCGGAGGAAGTGTTCGATGGCCCGCACATTGCTGCGGCATATATGGTATGCGGTCGTCCATTGGCAGGTTTCCAAGTTTGGGTACACTGCCCCCGCTGCCCGGCCAGGAGTTTGTGGGGACATCGTGTTCGCCGATGGCGCGCCGCTTGGATGATTTGGAGGAGTTCTGGAAGCGCGTCGTGGAGATGGAACCATGGAACTATGATCACACGGTGAGCGCGAGATTGTGCCTGCCAAGACGTGCGCTCATCTCCGACATGTCTATGTCAGTGTGTCCCGTTACCCTGGAAGCAAGTTGATCTGAAGAGTAAGAAATTACGATGGGGTATCATATGGGAAGATGGTGAGTGTGAATCTTTCATCGTCGTGCACCTTGTAATTCTTGCAGGGATCGTCCCACCGACACCAGCCTGTCGTCGAGCCCTGAAATGGGCCTCGGAGGCACTGAAACAACAAGGGCATGACGTCGTGGATTTGTGGGTATTTGAACATATCTTATGTCACTAATAGAACACGAAGCTCAAGCATGTCGCCAGCACGCCACCTTCCATTGCAGATGGTTTCAACATTGGTTTGCAACTCTGCTTCTCTGACGCGGGTTCGTACTTCCATTCCGCGCTCTCATTTCGTGGCACTGATCCCGTAAAAGCGGTCGGGTTCTTCAAACCTTTGCGTAAAGATGAAAGGCTGGACCCCGTAATGAGTGGGTCCAAGTCCCTGCTGGGGATGCCACTGTTCATCAAACGGTTCCTTGCTATGGTGACTCGCACCCTGACCGGAGATGAAGTCTACGCCTCCTTGATCGAGAATTTGCATACCAAGACGACGGCTCAGGAACGTGACCTCGTGGTGGCTCGGGACGAATATCGAGGGCGCTGGAACGACGCCTGGGAAGCCCAGGATGTCGATTTCGTGCTTTCCGTGCCTCATCCCATACCCGCCATACCGACGGGGACAGCCGAGAAAGTGACGTTATTGTCTGCGGCCACAGGGATGATATGTAACATCGTGCGTAGCACCCTGCCCTGCCTCGCTGCTTTTTTGGCTGATGGTGACCCAGGTGGACGCTGTTGCGGGGGTGCTTCCGGTGACGTTTGTCAGCAAAGAGGCGGATGCCCTTCCAAGTGACTTCCGGAAAAGCGAGGCATACAAAAAGATGGGCGCGGCTGCGAAAGGTGTGTACGGGGTTTACGACGCAGACGCGATGCACGGGCTACCCGTGGGTGTGCAAGTCATCGGGCGGCGGTTCGAAGAAGAACGGGTTCTACAAGCGATGAAGGTTGTCGAGGAAGCACTCGAAGCGTCGGGTCGCAAGTTCACGCCGAGAATGTTTTGATGAATTCTCTTTTTTTCCACTATCATGATGATTTATGATAACGATTGATGAGATGATGAGATTTAGTGTACTACTTACAATTTCTTGACGATCATGAGTGTATTATGGTCTAGTGTATCATATTGAGTACTGAATATTATCGAACCTTGGTTAGGGTCCGCTGAGATAGTTGGTGTTCTGCAGATCAGCGCGTGACGGTGTAAGTGGTCCTACCTTTAGTTAAGCAGTCATTTGTGGGGGTTATCAGGTTGCCACGTCGCTTCTTCCAAGTTCCCTTCGTTCGATCTCGGAAGCGAAGCCACCACGAGCTGACTCGGCATACCGGACCCGAGGTGGCAGTGTTGGCCGCGGCGTTGGGTCACACCTCCATATTGTTGTCCCTTGCTGCACATCACTTGTAGCAATTCAGCATGAGCACCAATAAATTAGGGCGGATGCGACCTTGTATTCAGGGATGAAAACGGGGTCAGACGGTGCCTAGGGAGAACGCGGCTCTGTTGCCCGAGGCCACCCTCTTTCGTCCAGATTCACTCTGTAGCATCACGGTGAATGAAATACCCGCCAGCGGATAGCAGAAACGAGCGCACGCAGAGAGTGAAAATGAGGTGCACAACTAGAACGAGTTCGTCCGGGTACCAATACCGACTGTCTTGGAAGGGAGCGATGGGTATCCCAGTGATTTGTTATTTTCTAAAATGTAAGCGCACGTATTCAAACGAGACTCGAACGGCAGCTTGATGGATAAAGCCGTACAAGACCATCTGGATCGGAAGCGTCTGTACCTGTGGGGACACATTGCGTGCAAGCGCAGTGACATCAACAGAAACCTTGCAACCTGTGTTCCCATCCCAACTCGGTGGAAAACGACCAATGGACCCAGCGGGAGAGGCGGAGACGACCAAGCCAATTCACAATACCATTGCAAGCGACCTGGTAGGAGGGCATGAGACCTCGAAGTCAGTTGAAACGTGTTGTGGACCTCTCACCCACTCCCCGCCAAGGTCAGAGGCATTGATATTGCACTTGAATTTGGAGTACTTGAAATGTACGAGCGATACGTCAAGATACAGGCCACAAGCCTGCCACCTGGGGTTTGCCGGAGCACGAACGCCGTTATATTGTGATTCTAGTCACGACGCGCTGATCTGAGACTAACACTTGAAGTGGCGTTGAAAGCAACTACCAAGAACTCACCTCGAAGCAATCAATGTAGGTCACTGTCGTAGAATGCGAGGTTTTAACTACAAAAAGTGGGGGAGGCAAATAAGCCCGAAAAAAAGGACAAGGGATTGATATTGAGCATTTGGTTGAGATACTTCGTAATTGACTTGCAAGCCTATCAGTAGTACACGTGACTAGTACCAGGCTTACACAGAACCATGGGCGTCAATCGATTCCGAGTCAGTATTTGGAAGGCAAGGGCGTTCAACGGACGCTCTCAGTCCACACCCTCCGCACTGGCAGCGGTACGCCCTGGTCACACTCTCTGAACCATGTTTAACAATTCGTCCAACATCGACGCAAGCCATTCTACGTTCAGCGAGGTCCATCGCGATCAATACTTCACCTCGCGTGCAAGTGTGCAAGGAAACCAAACTATAAACACGATCGTGCACGGCAATCAGATATTACAAAGTGGCCAAATTGGTGGGCAGCTTTCATTGCCTCAAGTTTTCATAGGTTCTGAGATCTGCCCAGGGTCGGAGACGTTGCAAAAAGCCAGCGCTCACAGCGCTGCGTTTGATTCAGTTGATCGCCATCCCGCACCACGATGTTTACAAGGCACTAGAATTCAGCTCCTCGACTGTTTGGCGTCCTGGATGGACAGCGAAACTGAGTGCAGCATGCCCATATGCTGGGTCAACGGTCGACCTGGCTCAGGAAAGTCAGCCGTATCCCAAACGATCGCGGAACAGTACGCCTCTCAGAAACGTCTGGCAGCCAGTTTCTTCTTCTCGCGTCGCGACATCCAACGGCGCACTACCCGTCACTTCTTCCCGACCATCACGACTCAGTTCATGTCCTCCGTCCCTGCCATGCGCCCTGCTGTCCTTGCTGCCTTGGAGCAAGACAGTATGATTCCTTTCAAGGTCCTCCGTGAACAGATGCACAAGCTACTGTTAGAGCCGCTTTCCAGCTGTCCCGACCGTCCTGAATCACCACTTCTGGTCATCGTGGACGCCCTCGATGAATGTGACGACCCCCAGCTTGTCGTGGAGCTGGTATCCCTTTTGATCCAACTCGTCCGCGCTTCCCCCCTTCCCCTGCGTCTTCTCATAACAAGTCGCCCGGAGCCTTGGCTCCAACTTCACTTCCGCCAGCCGGATATCGCGTCAGTCACACTCGTTCTTGAAATCGAGTCCTTCGGGGTGGAGGATGACATCCGAAGCTTTTTACAACACGCGCTCGGCCAAGTCCATGAAGAGCATGCGCAAATCATGCCAGATGAGCCGTGGCCATCAACGGAAGATCTAGACCGGATCGTCGCCAAGGCGTCTGGTCTATTTATATTTGCGTTGACCGTCGTCAAGTTTGTCGGCGATCGATTGCACAATCCTGTCCAGCGTCTTCAAGCAATCTTGGAAGACAAACCTTCTCGCGATACGGCATACCCTGAGCTCGACGCGCTCTATCTTGACGCTGTGTCTGTATTCCCAGATGCGGACATCGTCCGTCTCATTCTTGGTATCGTGTACTGTTTGTCTGTCCCGACGACGGTGCATGCGTTACATCAGCTCCTTGACAATCCGGACGTGGATGCGAGGGTTGTCATACCTGCTCTTGGCTCCGTTTTAATGTCATCCGACAATTGGGAGCAGCCCATCCAATTCTATCATGCATCCTTTCGGGATTTCTTGGTCTCGCCACAAAGGTCGCGCAAGTATGCTATTGATCCCGCGGTCTACCATCGACTTATGGCTCAGCTCTGTTTCAAGACCATGACCAGATTGCTGAAGCGGAATATGTGTCGCATCGGTGATCCGTCCAGGCTGAATCGTGACATTGAAGATCTTAGAGAGCGCAGAGAGGCGGCGTATGATGAAGCATTGTTGTATGCTTGTCGGTTTTGGTCCCATCACCTCACACAGCTTCCCCCTCAAGGTGGTGTCTATGATAAGCTTCTGGAGGCGATGCAGGAATTTTGCAAAAAGACGCTTTTGTACTGGATCGAGACAGCCAGCATCTTTGGCGATGTGGAGAGGGCGATCATAATATTGCGCGACGCGCTGAATTGGCTCAAGGTGGGTTCCTCTCTATTACCACTTTGTTTCGGTTAAGCATCTGAACCTGGTTGCCAAGTCGCTCGCGAATGTACCTGAAGAGACGGCAACCCTGATCAACGACGCCGAACGGCTAATGCTATTTTTTAGACAGCCCATATCCGAGAGCGCATCACATGTTTATCACACGGCCATCACCTTTACTCCCACATCTAGCCCCCTCTACGCCCACTTCAAGCATGAAGCAGGGGGTACGTTCATGATCCTTGAGGGCGAGGACGAGGAATGGCAAGCTTATCAGTATGCCATCGATCTCGGTTCCGTCACCTCCGTCGCTTTCTCGCCAAGTGGGAGTGTCCTTGCGACGGCCGGCATGAACCAAGGGGTTCAGCTATGGAATGTCGTCACGGGAGGTAATATCGCCAGTTTCGGAGACAAGGCCTCGTCCCTGTTTGTCCGTTTCTCAGGTTCTGGGTCCTTCGTTGCCGCTGCATTTTCAGACGGTTCGGTCGCAGTTTGGGATCCTCATCTGGGTCGGGAACACTTCAAGGATGTCGATGTTCACACCAACGATATCACGTGTCTCGAGTTCTCTCCAGATAGCAAACTGCTCGCATCCGGTGCTCGAGATCAAACGATACAGCTGTGGTCACTCGAGTCTGCTCAGCGGACACACAAGCTGGTCGCCCACGAGGGGCCAGTAACGATTCTCACCTTTTTGCCGGATTCTCAGCGGTTATGCTCAGGGTCCGAGGATAATCTACTCATCCTTTGGGACGTGAACGCCGGCAAAGTTATCCGTGGAATGATGGGTCATCGTGCGGGCATCACAGCGTTAGACGTGTCACGGGACGGTTCCATGATTGTGACAGGTTCGCAAGACCATTCAGTCAAAGTCTGGGATGTGCATTCGGGAAGCTGTACGCGTACCCTCTCCAGAGGGCACAAGAAGGTCGTTCGCTCGGTCCGCTTCTTTGACGACGACAAACAATTTTTGTCGGTATCGGATGGAACGGTCCTCGCTAGCAATGTTTCAACAAGTCGTCGATTGTCCTCTGACGCCACCATCTGGGACTTTGGAAAAAACCTGCAGACGATGATGGGTAACGCGCCTGTATGGCAAGCAAAAGTCCTTGCGCGCGGCCTGCCCGCATTCCTGCTAAAGAAGATGATGGAGTACAACGAAGATGGAGTAGCGAGCGCGGAGCTCCTGGTCGCTTATTCATCGCAGTCGTGTTCCCTGGCGTTCTCGTACCTCTCCGAAACATGGTGTGTGCCATTCGGGACCAAGGTGGACTCTCCTCCCATACACTCGGCTCGAGGTCACTTGACGGCGCTCGCATTGTCGCCGGACGGAACGCGTGCTGCGGCGGGGAGCAATATTGGATCACTAGATATTTTGGATACGACAGTACCCACATTACAGTGGAACGAAGTCATAAAACGAGATTTCGCAAGCCCCCTTCATTCTGTGACATCGGTAGCGATCTCTCCAGATGGATCACGCTTCCTCATCTACAGCGGACTGGTGTGGCACCTCACTGATGCATATTGCCGTGTCCTTTCCAAAGTCGACTTTGGTATCGCCGATTATGCACGCACCGAAGACGTACCCCGTCCCGTCTTCTCGGCTGACTCGCATACCTTTGCTTGGTCCATGTCGGATTTCTGGGATCGCCAGGACAAGAGTTCGGTTCGCGTCTACGAATCGACGACAGGCAAGCAAAAAATCCGTTTCTTAGGCGTCAAAAAGATCCAAGCGTTCGTCCTCTCCCCAGACGGCAGTTTTATTGGATGTGGTCACGAGGGCGCCCTCACGGTGTGCGATGTTGGAATGCAGGTTAAAAGGGCGATGAACGTGGCGGAAAATGCCTCCATCACCGCCCTGGCCTTTTCTGGTGATTCTCAGACGCTGATGAGCGGTTCTAGCGTGGGTGTGGTACAGATCTGGGATTGCGCGTCTGGCACGTGCAAGGTGACCATCGACCCACCTGCGGGTGTCGATTCACCTACCACGGCAATCGCCTTCTTGACTCCGTTCGGCGAGGATATGGGCGTGATCGCACACAAGGATGGGCTGGTTCGCATCGTGCCATTGTCTCCGGGATCGACCGCATCCCACGAATTTTGTCCCAGTGGGAACGAGTTCACAAAGGACATCCGACAGATTCGGTATCTCGAACCACAAGATCAGGGCTCAGATCCAGACACGTCGCTCAGGTTGATCTGTAGGACGAGTGGCAACAACGTATCATTTTGGGCGGTGCCCCGCTTGCAGCTCGTTTTGCCTGCGTCGGACGATGGAAAAGGAAAGGATGACAGTCATGTCGATGTCAGCGCTGAGGGCGAGGGCGAGGGTGCAGAAGCGAACGTCTCATTTCAGCCCGCGCTCATTTGCCCCATATGTGATCACAAAGAAGAACCGGAACCGGCCCGATCACCATCCGAGCAAGACCCTTCTAAGTCCGAGTCTCCGCCATTGCCACACTTGCTGTTTAAGCACGTGGACGACATCTTTGACTCTCTTCTTCGAATGCCGTATGTCCTACGGAGCGACGGGTGGGTGTGCAAGGGCGACAAGCGTTTGTTGTGGCTACCACAACATATGCGGCCGCTGAAGAACGAGCCCGAGTTTTCGGCGTTTAATGGGAAGCTAATGATCGTGACGCACACACAGCGGGTCGTTGTCTTGACGGTTGGGAGTGAACTGTGATGGGGACTTGAGTCCGTGGCAGTCGTTTGTAATGTGGTGTGTTGTATTCATGTTAGTGGCTGAATTATATGCACCTGCGTGCTTAAACGTTGGATGCTAGCCCTTTTATGTAATGTGCTGGACCAACCCAAGCAGAAATTACTTCGGGAGTACTTCATGTTGGTTGAAACGTTGATCTTTCAGTGATTCGTTTGCGCCATTGATCAATCCATCACGGCGTTTCTTGGGCGTTATAACTACACATCCACCCTATATCCAGGGGTGGTCTCAAACGGTTACATTGTTTTCTGAACGACTGCCTTTATTCTACGATGACCTGCGTGACGCTCGCGAACATGCCGGGCAAAATTCTTGCGCGCCATCCATTTATAGCATCCTTCCCATCGGCAGCGAATCAGTGCTTCCTCGTTCAAGCTCTTGATTCCATGCGTATTCCGGAAGTGGCTTGGGATGTTTTCGTAGGTGATCGCTGCACCGCAGGTCTCAGACGCGCTGTTGCCCGGCCAACGACAATAAATCGTCGTAGAGCAATGGTGGATGGCGGTCTGGCCCACGAACGTCGACTGCAGTATTGTTTGGTAAGTGCACAGTACTTAGTATAGCCCGCACAAGAGGGTTTTCTTACGTTCTCATGGTCTGCCCAAGAAGTAGCGTCTATCACAGGAATAACGTCACCCTGCAGTAAACTCCCCAGACCTACTCGACGAAGTTGATTAAGCACTCGGTGGTGAGTAGGAGCCGGATGATCCGCAGTAGCACTCCCGAACAACGCATCCATATCACGGCGGAGTATATACTGGTATACTGGGCACACCACGTCCTCATTAGCAGGAGGATTGATGGTCCACAGATATTCCTGAAGCAATCGGTCCTCATATTCTTGCCAGCGAATGGCCTATTACGTATGATCAGTGGGTATGGGAGGGTCATGAACGATCTTCTCACCAAATGACTCAGTATTGCATTCACTGGGTCTATTTGTCCGCAATCCATGGAGAAGAGAGGAAATTGTGAGGCAATAGAAGAAAGATGGCAGGGAATCCAAGCACGAGAGAGATAGGCAGGGAAAAAAGGAACGAAGATTGGGTTGGTATGGGACAGACCAAATGTACCTTTAATGGTCAACGACAAGCGAAAATGGTTGAAAGCCGAAGGATCCACGCGTATAGTTTGGCCGGGTATCATTGGAGAGGTCGTTGGAGAGGTTTAGGGTTAATTGATTGGATTGGCTTATTGTCGAAGAATGGAGGAGACCACGCGATTACAGGCCCATTTGCGACATTGACTATATTGGAAGTGTCATATTGAGTCAAACCTAGGTTGGAGGTCCACCAGTGATCCGCCTTCAGGACTTCGAGTCTTTTTGTCTCCTGTTACACGGCGAGTAAGACCCACTGCTTGGCTTCCCCACCTTCCTACGCCACTCACTCCTTCGTGACCAGAGCTGCGCTCCTCAGATCTGCGTTGCCCTCCCATCACCCTCTGACGATGCAGAATCGGTCTCATGTCCGCTGAATCCACCTCCAAATTGGTTGAGTACCTTCGTAAGTGCGATAAGCGGTTGTTGTGGCTGCCAGTGTCTACAGCCACCGAAGAACGAGCCCACGTTTTCACTAGTACTATTTAATATAACAAGCGATTATTTTGGATATTCGAAGTAAGCGCGTGTTTATGGTGGCCGTTTGTAATTTGGTCTATTGTGTTCATGGTGAGAAAACGTGCAATAGTAATGACGCACAGGGTGACGGCGATAGGATTTTGGAGTGGACTCGTGTTCCTGGTGGCCAATTGTAAAATGGTCTATTGTATTCATGATGAGAAAGTGTGCAATACTGATAACGCACAGGGCAATGGCGATAAGATTTTTGGCATTTGGAGTAGGTGTTCGTGGTCATTTGTAAAATGGTCTAATGTATCCATGATGGGGGAGCGCGAAATATTAATTATGCGCAGGGCGACGGCGATAGGATGGTCGGGAACGATCCCACAGGGATCGCTGGGGACGCCAGCACCACCTGGGGGAGAGAACAAGGAGCGATCACTGTCAATCGACAGAAATTACGAACAAGCGTTAATCCAAAATCCCACGCTGGGGCTCCGCGGCGGTGCCTAATAGTCAAACTCGGCTAGCTTCCCGCACTACTCCGATCGTCAACGCCGCAGGATCACGCCACGGGATCACGCCGCAGGACTGACGGGACCCTTTCCATACCGTTTCGGGGCGGTTGCGTTTGTTGATGTCATGGATGCTGGTACTCGTTGCCCTGCTCCAAAGATACGTTCTCGAGCCTGTCGACACTCGCGTCAAAAAAATGATGACCTGCCGCGCACCCAGCACATCCCCTCCTCGCTCGAGCCCCCGAAAGACATGTTCCAACAGGTGATGTGCGTCTCGGACAATCCGCTCATCACCATCGTGGCCATGCCACACAGCTGCCACTGCGCCCAAGCTACCCGACATTGTCCACAAGTGGCGGCTACGCATGTTCACATCAGGCTCGAGCGCGACAGGAGGGAGGGAGGTTGTGTTTGCGCGGATGGGCGCACAGGCGCGGGGTGTGGGGAAAGTGGCTCAAGGACATGTTTAGGATCAAGACGGGGACGAGGCTGGCCATCCCCGCGGCGGACCACAAGGTGCATACTCAGTCTGTGTCCGTATGTATGACGGTGCAGGACAGCGACTGATGTATTGTGATAGGGATGCGGCAAGCCATGCGATTGCGTTCAACTGAGCGTCACGTCGGCCCTGGATGCGATCTTGACGGACGCCTTTGTCGGACCGAAAACGTGAATCGCGGCGGCATCCGTACATGACAGTCATCCTCAGACCGATTTGCGCCGTCGTACCGGTACTTCGGATAGCGCTGATAGACGACCCTGTCGATTGGGAGGAGCAACGGTACGCCAGGCCCAGGCTGAAGGTGGATGGATGGGTCCTGAACGCAGTGGTGCTTCGGGACGAGCTCTGAGGATGGCTACAACGGCAAGGGCTCATTGAGCGAGCGGGTGGTGGACGGGGGTGTGCGTTTAGTCTAGTGTGGGGGGAAGATCTCCGAACGTGGCAGTGAAGCAACGTGGGTCGTGCAGAAAGCGAAGGGTGTGCTTGACGCCCTTGGGGTTACCAAAGAAGTATCCGACTTGTCTCGATTCTCCCCTTGCTGCAAGGCCGAGAACGGCTCTTTGCGTATTGTTAACAGGGCACGAGGACTCATCACTGACAGGTGCACATTTGGAAAGGTACGGAAGTGTGTTGATGAGGTAACTGCTTGATCATCCTGAGAAATTTGTCGGAGAGCATAAATTCGTCAATAGATAAGGCGACTCGCGCTCTTGGTGACTGTTCGAAGAGGGAGTGATGCATAATTCGCCCCGTATTTTCTTCTTTGCAGCCGTCTTGCTTCGGAAGGGATGCATATCCGAGTGCGTGAGGCCCTGGGCTGGGGTGGTAAGGTGATACTAATCCCGCTAGTATTCCCCTTTGCTGGGCTTTTAGCTGCTTCGTCTGCCTCTTCGTTGTGGACAATGATGGGTGAGAAGCAATGGACTCGAAGACGTTGAGATCCTTGTCTGTATCCTTCAGGACGCAACCGTGGGCGTTGATTAGTGCTACCCCATAGCAGCCATGTCGACAGATTCAATCGTTTCGTGTGCCTCAATGACAAGCTACAAGACGTACAGAAGGTTGGGGATATCCAGCTTTGTATGTGTGTACAGTTGTATCATTGTGTTGCGGAGCGGGATTCTAGACTTGGGCTGACTTGCCATTCCCGCAAACAGCTGTTTGGCAGCTACAGCGTCACCGACCCTTCCATATGCGGCAATCATGAGACGAAGGCCGGAGCGACGTGTTAGTCTTGCATCTGCTAGAACAACTCGAGGGCAAAATCAACCTTGCGCGCTTTGACGAGCTTACTGTACAAGTAGACGTCGGGCCTTGTTCCAAGTACCTGACATTCCGCTAAGAGGACCCATGGTGTTGGGAATGTCATTTGTAGTATCCTTGGCACATTCAATGAGAGATTCGTACGCGTCAGGTGAGGGAACACCACTGACAGTGGTAATCCAATTTTGGTGTACCAAGGCAGTGTCCATGCCGGTGTGCGTAGGCGGTGGTCATGTTGTCCTCGATCTGAAATCACGCCTGTGATTGCCAGATAGGGCTCTGCTACGTAGGGCGAAAAAAAAGAAAACTTGTTGAGTGATGGAGTATACTAACTGTACTGCCGTTGTGTTTCCTGTGCGTCCGAGTCCTTTGATTAATCTGTTCAGAGTAGCTGGATAGGCTGGAGGCAACGAGGGGGTTCGCGGAAACGGCGGCTTGGAGGGCTTTACAACCATTATTGACTGCGACCAAAGGACATGAAGGGGACCATTGGTCGATTTACCTACTGAATTCGGTGTCTATGAAGATTTGATTTAGAAGTGGAGGAAACTCGGGGGAAGGTAACGCCGGTGGCATTGGTGCACGAGGGACATCATTCTCATTGGTTCACTCGGCCGCTCAAAGTATCCTAAGCTGGTTGAAAGGCCAGCTAGAACCATCCAAAAAGCAGGAAATCTCCGATCACTTTCACTGACAGAGGGCCTCCCTTTCCAGAGATCTGGCGGAGGTTGACTTCAGTGTCGCTCACAGCTTGGGGAAGTGGCATTCAGACCAGGTTGATGCATGCGCAGCCCGAAAAAGTAATGACTGAGCTAGCAGAAAATTTGTCTTCAGGTCTCTAACGGATATAATTTCGTAGGGGCAGACATGTGGACATGGAGAAGAGGGCATGCAATCGAAGGTGCAGAGGGCGAGCCAAGCTAGGCGATGTAGGGAATCATGAGTAAGATGTGCTCCAAAGTGAGAGTTGATGGACACTTGCTTGCGCGCACGCAGCCTCCGCATCATAACCATATTGCTATCACGCGACTCTACCCCCTCCATCGTCAGCATATGCATGTCACCGGGTTGATGTCGAGCGCCTGCAGCTAAATTAGGCATTCGACCTGCACGCATAAACGAGACTAGCTGCGCCGTCTCATCCCCCTAGTAATCGAGCGTAATACCTTTATCTTCTCCAAAGTCAATAGCATCTTGTGCTTCTTCTCTTCCCTGTGCATATCTGCCTCGACGCCAATGCTCGTCACGAACATGTTTGGAGGAAGCGGCGTCAGTGACAATGGCGGGGCAAAACGAGGCACAAACTGGGTTGATGGTGTTTGCAACTTGGAAGTTGTATTCTCCAACGTAACGCCTCGAAGTTCCTTACTTTGTTCCTGCCGCTTCAATTTGCGACGGGAGGACTGGCACGGCCAACCTGGTACTAATGACAACCGGTCATGCCATGGAACGCCATGCAAATAAACGGACGTATGGCTACGTCGCACTCAGCTTTGGTTGTACGAGGGCATGGCCTGCACACACCCTTCAATGCGGTCCCTTTGTGGATCTGCTTTTGAAGAAAGGGCACAGTAAACACAATGAACCATTCGAGTGTGATTCTGATCCGGACGAAGAAGTCACTCAGGACTCAGACTCAAAGTCCGACGTCAACATCGGCACATGTCACTTTCTTTGCGACATATTTTCACTGCACAGTGCACACGACTGTTTTACGGTCGTCTACTTGCCGGGATGCACCTCCTGCACAACGACACTGGACTCTAATCATCACTTTGAGATGCCATTTGATCTCAGATCTGGACGCAAACTGCCTGAATCAGGTCACCGTCTTGCACGCAGCTAATCTATAAATTGTAGAGCAACTCGATGCCATCCAGGGTAAGGTGCAAGAAAGAGAGGGTTGGATGGATGTGCAGATTCTGCAGAAGCAGTCAGATACGCTGAGTGGGCCCTGGGGCAAGAAATTAGCACAGTTACGTAACAAATGCGACACCAAATAAGGACACCACGTGTGTTGACACCCGATCCAAAATCTCACGCTGGCGCGCTCCACAAGATCGGTGCCCAATAATCAAACTCAGCTCGTCTGGTTGACTCGCATGCCTGGTCCATGTTGGATTTCCGAGACCGCCATCTACGAATCGACGGACAAACAAAAGATCCGTTTCTCATGTGCGGAGAACTCTCCAAGCAGCAGTTTTATCGGATGTGGCACCCTTATGGTGTGCGATGTCGATATGTAGGCCAAAAGGGCGACGAACATGGCGAAAAATGCCTCCACCATCGCCTTAGCCTTCTCCGGTGATTCTCGGACGCTGATGGGTGGTTCTAGCGTGGGGGTGGTGCCAATCTGGGATTGTGCATCTGGCACGTGCAAAGCGGCTATCGATTTACCTGCCGGCGTCGGTTCGCCTATCGCAGTAATTTTCTTTTTGACACCGCTCGGTGAGGACATGGGCCTGATCGCGCACAAAGATGGGCTGGTCCACATCGTATGGATTGCGTCCCAGTGGGACCGAATTCACGAAGGACATTCAACGGATTCAGTATCTCGAATCGTAAGATCAAGGCTCAGATCCAGACGCCCCGCTGAGGCTGATCTGTAGGACGAGTGACAACGACGTATTATTTTGGGCGGTACCCCACCCGCAGCTCGTTTTGCCTGCGTCGGACGGTGGCAAGGGAAAGGATGACGGTCATGTAGGTGTCAGCGCCGAGGGCGAGGATGAGGACGAAGATATGAACGTCTTGTTTCAGCCCGCGCTTGCTTGTCCCATTTGTGAGCACAAAGAAAAACTGGAACCGGACCGATCACCACCTGAACAAGACCCCCCAAGCCCGAGTTTCCGTTGTTGCCACACCTAATGTTTAAGCACGAAGACGATATCCCCGACTCTCTTCTCCGAATGGCGTACATCTCACGGAGCGACAGATGGACGACAAGCGCTTGTTGTGGCTACCGCAACATATGCAGCCGCTGAAGAACGAGCCCGAGTTTCCAGCGTTTAATGGGAAGTTGATTGCGACGCACACACGGCAGGTCGTGTTTTGACGGTTGGGAGCGAACTATAATGTTCCTCGGGTGTCGCAACTACTGGACCCTGGTTCTCCCCCGAACGTCCATGGGAAAACCATCTTGCAGAAGACGACGCCCAGGTCTAAGCGTCTCCTGTGTCTATAAATATACCTATCCGCTGCATGTTATCAAAGTGTTACATGATAGAAGGCAATGATAAATAAACTGGACACAGGTAGTGACCGCTGATATTCGACGAAGAACGGATAGGAAACTGCCATATCTTACACATTGGTTTCTAAACTTGAACGACCGCCTTAGTTTCTACCATGGCCCACATGGTGCTCACGAACATGCCGCACAAAATTCTTGCGTGTAATCCATCTGTAGCATCCCTCCCATTGACACCAAATCTGCACGCCTTCATTCAGTTTCCTGATCCCATGCATATCCCTGAAGTGTCTCGGGACACTTTTGCACGTAATCGCTGCACCACAGATATCAGACATGCCATTTCTCATCGTCCAGCGACAAGGCATCGTTGCGGAACAATGGTG
Organism: Chiua aff. virens; assembly: GCA_038094695.1. Taxonomy (NCBI): domain Eukaryota; kingdom Fungi; phylum Basidiomycota; class Agaricomycetes; order Boletales; family Boletaceae; genus Chiua; species Chiua aff. virens. The sequence continues at coordinate 15,417 of JBBPUM010000130.1, forward strand.
GGTGGCGGTCTGGGCTATGATCGTTGGCTGCGGCGTCATTCGGTAAGGGTTGGATAGCCAGCAGGGGGTACTTATACTTACACTCTCATGATCTGCCCATGACACGATGGTAGGAGTGACGTCACCCTGTCACAGTTTTTTGTTAGTCAATTCTACATGACGGAATCGACTCAGTACCTGGCCGTAGATAGGGGTAGGACGACGATCCGCATTAGGACCCCCAAACAACGCCGGATCCATGTCACGGCAGACTGTACCCTGGTATACTGGGGGGACCATATGTTCTCTTGCAGGGGGCACGACGGTCCGTAGATATTCCTCGTCCCATTGGTCCTGAGTGACCTGCTGCGTCCGCTCAATGGGTGTGGGAGGGTCGTGAATAAGCTTGAGACTCACTAAATGACTTGGAGGATGATGTTTGGTAAGACTCGCTTGGCCGAATGACCAAAGGTTGAGATGTGCAGGGACCGATCCGCCGTCAGAAGGTTGAGCATCAGTTCGGTCTACTACATTTGCTGTATTGGTCTGTCCGTGGCACATGGGGAAGAGAGGCGACAGTGCCTGAGTACGACAGAAGTAAGTAGAAAAGAAGAAAGGGGTAATAGAGAGTGAGTTGTATGAGTCAGAGCAGATGTGCTTTTAAATGGTCGATGATAGGACCGGTGATAGAATAAAAATAACTGAAACCTCAAGGAAAACATTCTAGCATCATTGGAGAGGTCTTGGCCTAATTAATTGGACTGGCCCGTTACACGAGTCCTCCTTGAGGCGTTGCGGACACTCCCAACGGGTCGGACCAAGGATTGATCGGTGTATTACGCTGAAACTCAAGCCGATCCTTCAGTGGCCGCGTAAATTGTGGGAACCACAACACGCGCTTATTACCTTGTGTACTACCCATTTTTCATTCCGTGTGACGTACGGCGGTCGGAGGAAAGAGTCGAAGTCATCGTTCTCGCACTTGGATAGGTGTGCGGCATCGAGGCTTGGAGGATCTGCTTCCAGTTCTTTGTGGTCACAGATAGAGCAGTCAAGACGTTCGTTTTCCGGCTCACATGAATGTGTCCTAGTGTCTCTCAAAGGCACCAGCGGAAAGAAAGTTTACGAAACACCTCCGCCCTCCGCTGCAAGTGGTCGACTGAGCCTGATTCGTGACAACTAGTCCAGGGACTCCAGGCGATGTTATGTAAACAATCGGCGATCCGCTATCATTCTCGCGCTGGCACTCACTCCGCAGGATCGGTGTTCAATATCAATTCTCGGTTCTATGCATACCGAATTCAGTCCATTAAGCGAAGTGGCGCACCTCTTCTCTCCATTCTCCGCATACCAACCGAGAGGCCATGACTTGCCATTTCCAGGAGATTCGACCCCTAACGTGGGACCCTCATTCGTTACGAGATAGGATCAAGATTCGGTCATTGTTTGCTGTGTGATCCGGGTGGATGTATCCTCTGGCTGTCGTCTTCTTTAATCCCCTTCCGAAACCTGTGCAGCGACGATGGCGCCACGCGTGAGCTGCATCTCCCGACCGCCTCGTTGTCCAAACACCTCGCTCGGTTGCTAGCCCGTTCGAGAGAGTCTCAGTCGTCTCACTTGACCTCGAAACTTCAAATTAACAACTTCACAGGGGCTCGTCTTTTTTTAAGCTCTTTGCGCCTTGGTATCTGCGACGTCCCTCGTGTTCCGTATGCACACGCTCATACCCCCTCTAGGTGCGGCCACTGCAAATTGGCAGACGTGGGGCTAGCTCAGCCGGCACGTATAATACAAGCACAATACAGTCGAAGTCGACTGTGAACCACACAAGGCGCTTTGCATGAGCCAAGACGTCCCCGATTTCTTCATGATGTTCTACTACGCTAACCGTACGCCTCTCGCTCCTGTCTCTCGCTCGTGCAACTCGCCCCCGGTTCAGAAACATGGAGCTCGACCGTGTCGTGGGCGAACAGGCCGTCTTCGACTTTTTGCTCCACGACGACTCCAACCTGCAACTTGTCGTGCGTCTCCTGTCCCTTTCTATCCTCGTACTCAGAGCGTCCGAGTCCGTCCTCCTTGGCTCTCCACCCATTTACGTTTCCATCGCTACTGCCCTCATCCAAAAACACATCCTCTTGAGCCCGTCGACACTCCCCGTGTTCAAAGACCATGACATACGTGAATACGTGTCGGTCTTTTAAATTTTATCTATCTGCATGGACCGTATCCTCATCCGGCTTGACTTCGTGCGGTAGCTGCACGCCAGCCACTTCCCCTCGCCCGAGCTCCCGAGAGACGTGTTCTAACAGGTGATGTACACCCCGCACAACCCGCTCGTTGTCATCGTGAGCACGCTGGATAGCCACCGGGCCACCGTCCCACCCAAGTTAGCCGATGTTTCCCGGAAGTGGCGGCAACGCACGTCCACGTTGGGCTCGAACGCGACGGGGGGGAGGGAGGTTATGTTTATGTGGATGAACGCGAGGGTGTAGGGGAAGTGGCTCACGGACATGTATGGGGTCAAGACGGGGACGGGGTTGTGTTGCCTACTCAGTTTGTGCCTGTATGTGTAGGCGGCGGCACTGAGGATGATGTGGGACAGCGACTGGTGTATTATGACAGGAATACAGCGAGCCTTGCGATTGCGTTCAACTTGGTGAGTGTCGTGTCGACGCTGGACGCAATCTTGACAGGCGAGCCACGTGCGAGGGAGTCGCGAACAGTGGTAGAGCGGGCGATGCACGAGCGTGTTTTTCTCGGATTAGCATGATGATTGCTGATCGGGGTGGCAGAGCAACGGTATGCCAAGGGCGGGCGTATCGATTGGCGCGTTATCTTTTATGTAAATTACATGCTATGACCATGCCTACATGTAACAATGTCGTTTTTATTTGACGGTCCCAATCTAAGTTATTTTCTCGAGCAACACTTTGACAATGCGTGCACGATGTAACATTGAATCATCTACTAGCGTACGGGTACACAATACAGGGGAAACACAACACTATATGCATGGTCGGTGTGCGGCAAAGAAGCGATGTCCCTCGTAATCGGTTGTACACTGCTTCAGGGGAGAGGATATAAATACATGGTACCGAGCCAGGTGTGACCAATGCGGAAAGAGAAGAATCATGGAGAACGTGGTTACCATCTGCCAAGCTCTCGGAGATGGCCCATGCCTTGGCGATTTCGCCACCCACAGCATACCCCTTAATCTGAGTCGACAGCTTCGCAATGGAAGTCGTCATATGCACTCCAGAATCCTGTAACCGAGCGAGACTTCTCCGGGAGGTCCGTGCGCTTGCGCGTCATGAGTACATTGATCGGAGATTCGTAGGAGATGGCGTCGGGAAGCGGGGTGGGAGGAAAGGAACTCAAGACGCTGATAGCCATTGTCCGTATCCTTCAGCGCGCAACCATAGGTGTTGATCGCCGCAGCCCAGTGACTACCTTGAAGACGGGTGTGAGGGTTCGACTCGATGCACTTGAAGTCGCTGCCACAGCAGCCACATCGACAGGTTCAATCATTCCGTATGCGTCAATGAGAGGCTACAAGACTTCAGAATTAAATGGTTGGGAGATGCACAGGCCGGAGCGACGTGTTAGTCTTCATCTGCTGGAACAAAATCAGCCTTGCGCGCCTTACCGGGCTTGGGGATAATCATGCTGTACAAGAGAGCCATGGTCGTGTCGTCCTCGATCTGAAACCACGGCTATAATTGCCAGATGGGGTTCTGTGTTATGTAGGACGAAAAGAGAACCTGTGAACGATGGAATATACCGACCGTGCCGCCGTAGTGCTTCCGTACGTCCGAGCCTATTAATTAATCTGCTTAAAGTAGCTGGATGGAGGATTTGCGGAAATGGTCGGTCGGAGGGTTTTGCAACCATGACATCGACCGTGACCGAAGGATGCGAAGAGGACGGTGGACCATAGGTCAATTTGCTTGCCAAGCTCGGTGTCCGTGAAGATCTGATCTGGAAGCGGAGGAAATTTGGTAGAGGGTAATGGACTAACGGTGGCATAGGTGCCTTCGGTCCTCGGTACCCGGTACCCAATAACCAAACTCAGCTAGCTACCAAACAAGGCGGACCGCCCCGACTAACCCGGGTCCTTTGTTATCATTATGAGAGGACGTCAACGCCTCAGGATCAAGACTATTTATTACAAAAATGTGTGGCGTCTTTTCCTCGCATATCCATGTCATGCACGTAATTACAGCAGAGAATCGGGAAAGTCTGCTTCCATCCCACGGCGGACGCCCCGGTACGCCGGGCATACTGTTTGTTCATCGGCAGGAGGTACGATGGTCCACAAATATTCATTCCATTGGGCCTCATATTCTTGAATGACCTGTTACATATGCTCGGTGGGTGTGGGAGGGCTGTAATGAGTTTCTCACCGAACGACTCGGATGACAATGTTCGGCGAGATTTGCTTGGCTGAAAGCCAAGAGGTTGGGGACTGATTCATTGTGAGAAACTTGATCATCCATCTGATGTATCGCATTTGCTGCGCAAATTTGTCCGTCGTACATGGGAAGAGAGGAGATCGTGGCAGAGGAAAGACAGTCCACACGAGACGTGGGTGGAAAAAAAGTAAGGGGGTGGGTTGTTTCGAATAGAGCAGATATACTTTTGAATACACAGCTGACGATAGGATGGGTGGAGTGGGAAAGGCTGAAAGCCTCAAGGAAACCACGTAGAATTATCTGGTATCATTGGAGAGGTTTTGGACTGATTAATAGGAGTGGCCCGTTGCGGAAGGTCCGGAATGGAGGGGAAGCCTACCAACAGGTCTACTCACGCCATCGAGGGTGACGGGAAAATGAGAGATGGATCTCGGATTTGTATATGCGACGGAGGTAAAGGCAGGAGAGTTTGAGAAACATGTGTCTGTTGGTTGTCCGTTGGCAGATGGAACTTCAGAAGCAGTGTCAATATCGCCATGGGGAACACTAGATTTAATCGCGAACAAGTTCGACAGTGTCCAGCGAACGTTGCTGTCAATTAGATATCGATCCCATCCCCCGCGACCGGGTCCTGGACACCCAAGATAGCGGACCCACCGTAGTGCATGCAGGGTCACAGCCGGATTTCATCGGGTAAATCAGTTAACTTCCGCGAATCCCATCACGATAACCTTGCCATGTAATTCATAGAACGGGCCCTTGCCAAAGGTCACCTACACAAGTCCCGTCATGGTGAGCTCGCCATATAATTCATAGGACGAGTCCGTTGCCAAAGAAGGTCACCTACACGCAAGACCACCGTTAGGTTTCAACGAGCGAATCACAATCAACTCTTTCGGATCCCGTAACTTCGCCGTGTAATTAATAGGAGTGGCGAAGGTCCGGAATGGAGGGGGAACTTGAATTAATGACCCACGCCACTATATGCCTGTCCGCGATTTAGATCTAGATTATGAGTATTGAGGGTGATGTTGCCTCAAGGAGCGTGTTAGGGTCGGTCGGTGAAGTACGCACTGATAAGGCAAGCTGAGATAAGTGGCTGAAATCAAACTCAGCTAACAAGCAAACAAGACCCGACCATATACCCGACCAACGTCCCTCGTCATCGCCGATAGTGCCAACCTCTCAAGACCAAGATTATTATAAGTACGTGTGGTCCTCGCTCTTGCACGGTACCTATATTACCCATCCATGCTATGATCTCTGAGCATTTGCGTTTATCAACGATGGATGTCGTGTGGTACAGATGGATGACATGCTGACATCAAACATTCAGATGGGCCTTCAAGAATACCAAGTCGTTGGGCGCCACCTCCCCACCGAATCAGACCCGACACCTAAAATTTATCGCATGCGCATCTTTGCACCCAATGAAGTCGTCGCCAAGTCGCGGTTCTGGTATTTCCTAAGGTGGGTCACTCGAACTAAAACGCTCTTGTTTCACTGCACTGACCCCTTCTCAGGCAGTTGAAAAAGGTGAAAAAAGCAAGCGGTGAAATCATTGGTGTCAATATTGTGTGTATCCCTTGCAGCCGTTCAAGTGGCAGGCGGAATGGGATTGCTAACGGGTTTTTGAACCCTCGCTTGCCTTGGCGCACGTCCTTTTTGATTTCTAGATTCACGAAAAAAAACCTTTGAAAGTCAAGAACTTTGGTATCTGGTTGCGCTACGACTCCCGTTCTGGCACGCACAACATGTACAAGGAGTTCCGTGAGCTCTCACGTGCGGACGCTGTTAAGGCACTGTACCAGGATATGGCTGCTAGGCACCGTGCTCGTTTCCGGTCGATCCACGTATGTGTTTTTGCGACTTCACTTAGACCCTCCTCGACTAACTTTGTTCGGTAACAGATTCTCCGCGTTGTTGAGCTTGAGAAGACGGACGACGTTCGTCGCCCCTACATCAGGCAGCTCCTTGTACCCAAGCTCAAGTTCCCTCTTCCGCACCGTGTCGGAAAGGCAAAGACAACCTTTGTTGCTAACCGCCCCAGCACATTCTAATCGGAAAGGTGTCACGAGTGGTTGTGTCAAAGGGATATTGCTACTACAGTTATGTACTGCATGTATATCATGTTTAGTCGAGAACCCGGAAACAGTCCTCGACAAGGACATCGAGTGGCAAAGGGATATTCCACGTGATGCTATCTTGAACAGCGACTAGTCGAACAAAGCAATGGATGTTGGTAGGGCCAGCGGACATGCTACTAATAGAGGATTAGGCTGCAGATGGTCTTTATTTGGAATTTACACAGCAGGTTGTAACTTCACAGCGGCCTCGGTCATGTTCAACGTAGCTGGGGCAAGCCATTCGAAGTGTGGAAGCGTGTCTACTAGGAGCGGAGCGTAACCACAGAGGCAAACAACGAAGTACGTGTCGGAGAGGCCATGGCCCGAGCTAGACTGCCCTTGATCGTGATGGTTCGTATTGCCATGTCGGCATCACCCACTACACAGCCACGGTGAGCTCCTATTTTGTGATCGTTTGTACTCTGAGGACGACACGTCGACGGGTAATGGTGTTGGGTATGTTGGAAGATGAGGGTTGGGCCTAAAAGTCTGTTATTATACTGTCCCCAGGCCGTGCCGAGTGACACCGAGAGATGCTCACTCGTCAAATGCGTATGCATGCATCAAGAATTTCGAATTCTGGTGCGTGAGATTCGGCCGCAAATCCAATGAGAACCAAAGAGTTAACAGTAGAGCACTGCCAGACAAGACCAGCCATATGCTTCGACCAACGAGTGAACCCAGGACACCGCTACCCTGTCGGGCACACGTACTTAGCAATCCTTGACTAAATTTTAATCCTGTCCCACTCGGAAGCACCAGAGTCTGGCAGGGCGAATATTGAGAGATAAGAACTGAATTGCAGATAGAATTACTATGTTAAGATGATGCCTGTGATTGGATCCAGTGTCCTTTTAGCGGTACTTTAAGTTGAAGCTGCGAGCAACGTTTTAACAAGGTTTGCTATCAACCTGTCATCATTCAGATACTGAGGGAGGTGACGGCTGATCTGGACGTTAGAGTCGTCGGTTTTTACTGAGCTTGCAAAGAAGGCCGGCGCCGCCCTAGTCGCCGGTGGCGTCGCAGGTGCGAATGGGAGAACACTCCGCTGTGTCTGCTTTTGATACATACCACACAAAGATTGCACAGCGTCCACGGCGAGAAGTTTTGAAGCTTGTAGGTACACAAACCTAAAGTGCTGCTTAGGAGTCTCACAAAGTAACAACCGAGTAGTCAAGTCCGCCGTGACGGCACAGTCACCGACAGAAACGTGGCCACAAGACAAGAAGGAAACAAGCGAAGGGGACGCAACTTTAGCTTTCGAGTGGTAAATCCGCATAGCGAAGGAACTCCGCCACCACGTTTGGTGAACTACGGGGTTCCGCCAGTAAATATAAGTACTTGCTTCCAATTATCCGGATTGATCCTCCTTGCTTTCACCCACCGTCTCAGACCGCGTACTTACCCGACAGGCACGGCGCGGAGTATGGGAAACACAAAGGCACAGAGAGGGAGGAGACTCGGGATCGCATTGACTCGGCTATTCGGGCCGGGTAATACTAATAGCCGAGACCTCGGAGCTGCTCAATGGTGAAAAGTTTCAAAGTTACCCCAGAGATACACATATACGGGGGGTGCAGTGATGCTTGCGACGATTGATACGGATTGCCAGTGAAAACACAAGAGAAGCAAGAGGCGAGCGTGAGCCGGAGTGTCACATACCACACACTTCACTAGTCAACTAATTGAGACCGACCTCTGAGACAGCTAGGCACAAGCAGGGCAGCCCAAGTGAACACCAACGCTACAACGTGAGATGCAACGTACCTAAATACATCCATAAAACGGACATACATGGAAGCTGAGCGGCAATAACGCTGGCACTGATATGCATTGACAATTTGACAATGAAAAGAAGAGCCCCAATGATAAGCATTCAATATTCAGGAATCAGGATTAAAGCACTGGCAGAGGAACAATAGCAGCCTGCTGGTAGATAGCCGTGCCGAAAATAACTGGATACTCTTGAAAAGGAGAATTCGGAATTGGAGTCGTAGGCCTGTGCCAGAAGCACCCGACGCGGGCGCGATGCTGCGGGCGGAACTCGACAAGTTCCCGCTCGGCAGCTGTGGGACAAAATTTCCCGGAGGGCGGCGATATTCCTGTAATTACGAGAACTGGTGTCCGTCAGTGTTCAATCTAGCCTACTGAGGAACCTGATAAAACCGGGGCGAAGAGTCAACGAGAAGACCTGACAGCTCACTGGCCCGTGGCCGTGACACAACTTCTCAGCACGTACGCCTCGTGCCTGTACCCCATCCTTGCACAACCCACCGTCGTCGCAGCTATCAAGTAGCTTTTTAACGAGGAGAATAACCCTGAGATGGAGATTCTACAAGCCATAAACGATAAGTTGGACGAGTATCTCGGCAAGGTGCGTTGTTGCGCGTTTCCCAAGGTCGATGGCGCAATCGTGTCTCATGCCGGCGTTTCACCTTTCAGCCATCTCTTTTGGTCAGTCTCCTGTCTCCTATCTCTCCTGCCTTGAACTCACAGTGTAAATAGCCCAATGACCTCGAAACGCCGTTCTCGCAATCCAGTGCACTCAACCGTCCTCAAGACATCTCGCTCGTCAATGCCATTGTTTCTCAAAGACACTCCCAGCTCTCCGGCCTTGCACTCCAGATAGCCAGCGTGGACAGTGCTATTCGCAAGCTGGTAGACATTCGAGCGAAACTTGAAGACAACAGCACTCTCGCTCGCGAATCACTGCTCGCTCACCAGGCGCTTACTTCCACCGCTCAGCGAATCCCTCCAGAGGTGCTGGGGGAAGTGTTTCACCACTGTTTGCCCAAGACGCCATACGTCTCTCCAATGGATGTGGAGTGCCCTATGGTGCTTACCCGGGTGTGTCGCTATTGGCGCGCTGTGGCGCTGTCCACCCCATATCTCTGGTCCTCTTTTTCCATTTCTCTCCAAAAATCCACTTGTGAAGAGTATCGACAGGGGTGTGAGGCCTGGTTGATCAGAGCCAAGAGCGTCCCCCTGACGATTCGGGTTCTTAACGACATCATGTTTGATGCAGACCCAACTGTCGTTTCGTCCCTTGCACACTGGCTCCGACCGGTTATTTCCCGCTGCAACGACCTCTGGTGGCATGGTTCCTCCTTACCAACTCTCTTCGCCCCAGAGATCCAGACCGAGACCGAAACCGAAACCAAGACAATCCCAGCTCTCCCCTTAGAGCACCTCCGTATCACTACCCATCGAGACATCCTCTCAATCCACCTTCCTGAATCTACTACTGGCCTCCGCGTCGCATCCCTCCAATGTCTCAGCTATGATCTCGAGTCCCTTGATGGGATCACCCTCCCCTGGCCCCACCTTACCGAGCTCCACGTGCACTTCGCCCTCTTCAACCCCACCGTCTTTCTCCAGCTCCTCATGCACTGTACACACCTCCACACATTTATCGCCTCTTGCCTATCTGCTGATGACGTCCAACTCGGCCTCCTCCGTGGCCTCTCCACTGGATCCATCACTCACCCAACGCTCCGTCGCCTCGAAATCAAAGTGATCCGTGCGGGGCTCGATGAGCTATTCAACGTGCTCACGCTCCCCGCCCTCGAAGAACTTGACGTGTGCTTTTGCTATCGCGACCGTGACGAGTGGCCGCATGCAGCCTTTATGGGGATGGTCCGTCGATCGGGATGTATGCTGACAAAGTTGACCGTGCGTTCGAACAAACAAGCCGTAGCGTATTTCGACGAGTACGTCAAGGCGATACCCAGATTGGCTGTGTCTACGTCTGCGACGTATCCACGGCATGGATGAGGGCTCGTGTATGCTAGGGACGACGAAGATCTGAGGAGGAACTGTAATGATATCTTTTTTTGTACTCCAGCTCTCTCCACAGTGTTTCGTTTATTCTTCATGCCATCACGAACGCGATGGTTGTACTACCTTGTAGTATTATCGCAGATTATGTATCGATCCAGCTCAAACACAACCTCTCTATTTATCCATCGTGGCAATCTGATGAAACGTTAGCAGTCGAACTCCGAAACTTGTATAAGTTGTTATGTACTCAATCGAATCATGAATCATTTTCGACCGACTTCCTCCACCGTGAACACAGCACATTATGGGCTCCCGACTGCCAATGCTGGCACTCACAAAGAACTTAGTGGGTGTGAAATACGCAGGGACGTGTGCCAGTGGCACTGCCAGTATCGTTATTGCAGTTATGGTTATTGCAAACCTTGCTCGGCGCAGTCGTCCTACAAGCGTGCGTCAACTGGCATAACTTGAACCTATGAAGCTGCTCACTATTCACTGTTGACCATCTCGCTTGTGTAGCTTGAAGTTTTTCCCATATTCGGATCCAAGAGCTGGGTTGGTTCCTGGTGGGACGGTTACAAGTATGTGACCAATGCCATTAAAATTATACAGCAAGGCTACGAGAAGGCAAGTCCCCCTGCACTGGTTTTTCACACCACTCGATTGACGCTTATCATACCCACACTATGATGTTGGCAGCATATGTCCATACCTTTCAAGGTTGCCAATCTTTATCACTGGATAGTGATTTTCAGTGATCGAAAGCATGTTGAAGAAGTATTGAGAGCACCAGCGGAGGTGCTTTCTTTCCCAAAAGCCCTAGATGAGGTTCGTTCACTGTGATGATTTCCTGGGCATTGAGAAACGGTGTTTGTAGCGCTGGTGTCTATCATATACCATGGGTGGCGAGGTCCACACAGACCCTTATCATATTGGGGTCATTCGCTCGCAGCTGACGCGGCATCTCGCAGTGAAGTATCCAGAAATACGAGATGAAGTTGTCACAGCCTTTGACGAGGTGTTAAACCTCAAGGGCGAGGGTAAGCATTTCTTCTCCAACAGGGTGCATCTTCCTCAACTGTAGGACGTTCAGAATGGAAGAGCGTACCGGCACTCATTTCCATGCAACAGATCGTCTGCAGAACCAGTAACAGGCTTTTCGTCGGACTTCCGCTGTGTATGTTTTCCATCCCCCACACGACGTGTTCATTCATCATTCGTCAACTAGGTCGTGACCCAGACTACATTGACCTGAATATCCGGTTCACCGTCGAAGTCGTCAAGATAGGCACTCTAATTGCCATGTTCCCAAAATTTGCGAGAGGGTGAGTCATTTTCAGTAATTATCCAGTGACCCATGTCGTACTCGTCACCAGTCTAGCCACCCATTTCTTGGCAGGTGCTGTAGCTCGGGATAAGATTCGTGGTGTGAGGCATCTCGGCCCCACCATCAAAGAACGATTGAAATGTCTGGATGAGTATGGGAAGGATTGGGAAGGGAAACCTGTTTGTTTACCCCTTTTGTTGACCAGAACGAAACTCACTATAACTATTGTTAGAATGATCTCATATCCTGGTTAATCGATGAAGGAAAAGGTCCCAATTTGACTGTCGAAGCGTTATCACTCCGAGTCTTGGCTGTCAACTTTGCCGCTATTCATGTGGGTGCATCGTCGTTCATCCCCATATCTCTAACCAGTCTACTTGAGCTAGACATCTGCCAATGTAAGTTCGAGTTCATTGCAGTAGCCAACGGTTCCTTAACCTATAACCCAATGCGTTGCAGAGCTTCACTCATACCCTCTTCTACCTTGCCGCCAATCCTCAATACATAAAACCTCTCCGCGAAGAGGTAGAAACAATTGTGGAGCACGAAGGGTGGACCAAGCCTGCGGTAGACAAGATGCGTCATATAGACAGCTTCCTCAGAGAGTGTCAACGTATCGAAGGTTTGAGTAGCCGTGAGTATTCTTTCCCGTTAGTTAAAGGACCTGTGATAGCTTGTTTTTGATCTCAGTGGGCATTCAACGCAAGGCAATAGAGGACTTTACGTTCTCGGACGGTACGTTCATACCAAAAGGATCGACCATCGGTGTCCCCACACGGTCACTACACTTGGACGACAAATCATACCAGAATGCGCATGAATTTCAGCCTTTCCGGTTCAGCTCCATGCGCGACGAGGACGGCGCAAGTTTTAAATACCAATACGCTTCGACTGCGATAGATTACCTGCCTTTTGGGCATGGCAGATATGCATGGTATGGGCTTTCCCATTCTTATTCTCGACCGTTTCTGTGGACTGATTCCCGAATCAGCCCTGGACGTTTCTTTGCTGCAAATGAGCTCAAGACTATGTTGGCGCATGTCGTAGTGACGTACGACGTCAAACTGGAGGACGGTACGACGCGTCCACCCAGCATGTTTCTCGGCTCTTCAATCTTGGCCAATCCTCGTGCCAACGTCT